>DWTU01001855.1:0-12435 GCA_018251515.1 Cecropterus confusis | reverse complement strand
ACGAACACTAAGTTAGTGCAGCGCAGTCACAATCGAGCATTTCAAATCGAATCTGTCAAATATTAGCACTAAAAATTATGGCTATAAAAACCTGTTCGTTTTTGTAAAATACTGTTTATTTTCCTTCTCAGACCTAAATATACTTCAATTTTTGTAAAAATACTTGGCAACCCTAGACAGACCTCTGTTCTGTATGAAGTTACAGATGTCCATGGGCGGCAGTGGCCAATCACCATCAGGCGGGCTGCATACTCGTTTGTTACTTCAATCCTAAAAAAAAGCACCTTCCATCAACCACGCAAGAAGTAAATGTGAGTACCTTCCCGGTCCAATCATATTGGCTCTACCTTTTTAATGCGCGTTCAAAGTAGAAACTGTAGAACCCAAACACTTTACTTTACTTATTATTCATTAAATAAAATATTAAATAAACATGATAGCATAGCAACATGCATTAAAATTAAATTAAGAACTGCTGACAACACCTGAGGAAACAATGATTCATTCGTCAACATGCACGAACATGACGAACAAGTTCGAACACGCCAGGCTGGCAAACGACCAACTGTATCACTACGCGAGAAGCTAAACCATTCATCGCCGATTCATTGATTCCTAATATAACTGGAACCGGAACTAAACTAAGCTACGACTAAAGAGCTCTAAACATGAAACAACTACCACAATAATTGCAACTACAAAGTCGATAGTTGGAAACATTGCTAACTTGAAAGTGAATAGTTGAAGAACTTCATTTTAGTGAAGTGACTTACTTTAAAAGACTGGAAACTTCACAAGATTCAGAATTAAATCGAAAAGAGAACTCTGAGTTCAGAAACATAATTGAATATATTGTTAGTTTCTAGAGTAATTTAAAGCGCTTTCTTCAGGGAGATTACAATTTAGATTCACTGTACGATAGGATCTTATTTTCTAGTTATTTCGTTCTTAAGCGAAACACCGGAGATGTTAATTCGTATTTCGACCCTTTTGCGCTCATTAAAGGGGATGCTTTGGCAGGTCAAGGGGTTATTGCTCGCTCCATAAGCCCACTCGTTTTAACTTTAACTAGAATTGACAGCTTTCACAATAATACGTAATAATAAAGTTAAAGGTAGCTTTGCCATTGCAGTTGAAATGAAAGCCACAGAAATGGGTACTCCTACGCGCCACCCACCGGACGAACCCATTGGTTTATTACTTTCTAATTATTTGCAACTTGGCTCATGTTGGCTGAAAACTTATCGCCAACTAACATTTCAAGTCGAAGTTTTGTAAGCAGTCATGAGTGTTGCACTTCTTTATAATAGCGTAAGGTGAAATTTGACGACCAACGTGGTGGAGCGGTCACCGTACAGGTCTGACACGCAATGGGTCCAGGGTTTGATCCCCGGCCAGACAAACATCTGAAATCATCTAATTCATCATTTAGATCTCTGTTCTGGGTCTGGGTGTTTGTTTTTCGTGGCAGCCACGACACAGGAGAAAACCCTACTGTGGGGCTATGAGTGTAGAAAGTGTTTATGTTTAATGTGTTTCAATTCTACTAATTCGCACTTGGCCAGCGCGGTGGACTATGGCCTGAAGCTCTCTCAATCTGAGAGAAGACCCGTGCCCAGCAGTGGGACAATAATGGGTTGAAGGTGTTTCAATTGCAAATAATAGAATTTGTTGGTCTACTTATTTTGATTTCATACCCAAATGGGTAAATATGAAAACCTATAACCAAGGCTTCGCTGTCTGTCCATCTGTCACAAGACTCTATTTCTGATATCTTGAGAGAGAGTCTATAGTGGGCCGGTATTACAACAAATACTAATATCAAAGACTTAAAAATGAAAGGCCCACACTGCAAATAAGAAAACAATTTTATGGCGTTATTCTATCGTATGATAAAATAGGTTGGTAATTTAAATTTACACAATACATGTACCATGTACTAATAATAAAAGTTAGAAATCAGGTGGTTCAGAGCCCTCCGTGAATGAGTTCCAGAGTTCCATATTGGAATCATCATATCAAAATTTATAATTCATTTTCGCGTTAAAACAGCGTTATTGAATAATTATTAAAACCAATTACCAGAAAATGAGTTACTGAAACCAACGATAACAAAATACATTCATAAAATAATATAAACAGTCGATTTGGGCAGACTAGATAATTTATATTCCTGGGACATTCCAATCCAGAGGAGGACCGAGGGGCAATCAAAGTTGCCAAATGAAAAAGTTTCGCGCAACCGATCCTTTCCACGGTTTGTTTGCTTCTTATTTGGTCTCGTTTGCGCTCTTTTTATTATTTTTTATTGGTTCCCTTTCCTAGCACCCGGTGGCGTACTCTTTGAGGGTAAATTTATCGTCAGACACTTTTCAGCGGCTCTCCGAGTGTAGAACGTACGCAAAGGGTAGGACAACTTTTCGGGAGACAAACAAGATTTATTATGGTTGTTCGTGCTGCATACGAATTCGCACTTTCCCCAGTCTAATTTATCAATCATTACGAGCCCTTGTTTCCAACATGTTACGTAGCGCAGTGTCCCAACCAATGAGAAATGATGTCTTTATTTTATAGGTCTAAGGTGGCAGTTACAAATTGGCAATTATAATATTCCTATACTACCACCAGATCAGAAGTCAGTATTATGAATTTTTGGTTTCGGTTTGTATTATTTGGTTAATTTCAAGTGAAAAATATTCTTTACGTATCAAACTCACAGTTTCATAGACACAGGTGCATACGGATACACGACGATCAATACGACAGAGTCTAGAATCTTAATAGTTTATATTAATAGAATTCTAGATTCCATGTAACCGAGGCTCGTGTAACAACAAATATGAAAAACCGGCAAAGTGTGACTCAGCCTAGTGTTGAATATTCGGTATAATTAAAGGAAATATATTTTAGTAAATTCTTAACACAAATACATCGTGTGGCAGCATTGTAAGTAATTCCAACTCTGACTTCGAAGGTTTACGATTAAAATATGTTCGTAAACCTTATTCCAGTCACATTGCAAGGTGATAGAAAGATGTGGCTCATTCATATAGTGAAGCAATTCTTGCGTTTCGGTGAAAGGTTATGATTGCCGGCTTACTTTGTTATGAGGCAAACATCTTCGTCTTCGATAACAGCAACGCTAGGTGAATTGATGAGATGTTTGACTTCAGATAGAACTGTCTGTTTTAAATAAAATTGCTTATGGATGTCCATAGACGGATAACCACTTACCACCAAATGGACTGTGTGCTCGTTTACTTCTTCAATTTTGAAAGAAATACACAATCTATTTAACTATTAACTTGACTGTATAAATCGAGTACGTAAATGATCGCATTAAGAACATTCCTATTTCTTAGTAGCCGTTCTTAGAAACAAAGTAATTGATATAATAGCGAGAACAATGGGATTTGATATCATAATAGGAGCCTGGCAACAATCGGCAAATGATATCTTGAATATTATATGCTTTTAGGTCGGTGGTATTATTTCAATGATGATTTAAATTATGTACAGGTGGTAATAGATTCAGATTCATAAATGCTGTTATATCTTCAGTTCAAACAATTAGCGACCGGTTAGCCTGATGCACTCAGCACTTCACCATCGTTTTAAAAAAGTCCCGTAAACCCCAAATTATTTTGAAGGTAGTAGAACCCTTTTGTAGTTCGACTCCAGAGGCCATCGCCACACCAATTTCTGCCTAACAGCAGTATCAAGCGCCGCTGCGTTTTGGTCAGAAGGGTGTGGTGAGGAAGACAAACATTTCGAGGCGTTTGCACTTGGTCCTCTGATCTTATGTGAAGTTGACTTCAGATGTTCGTGGGCGGCAGTGGCTACTTACTATCAGGTGGACTGCAATGAAAATATGTATGTAATAATGAAATATCAAACTAATATCGTGAGTATTATGTATGTCCTCTGTGGTTGAAGGCCGGCCTTGATCAATACAATTTATGAATTAATTCTTCGTAAGGCACACGTCACTGGACGAACATATTGATAAAATTAGGGACAAAACTACTAAGTTTTACTTACGCACTCCGGGAACTAAGGAAAATTACAGACCTCCAAACGGCCCTATCTGCTTACTATGCCTATGCAAATGCATGGCTTCAGTACAGCTTTCTACTTTGGGGCAATAGTGTAGACGTACAGCATGTATACACTCTCAAAAAAAAATGCACGCGTATCCTAGAAAATATGAATGAACGTGACAGCTGTAAACATTTTTTATTAAGAATCGTTTACTTATCTTGACGTCAATTTATATACAGGAGGCTTGCAAATTCATAAAGCATTTCTTTGTTACGCGAGAAAACCAACCTCAACGATACCAAACACGACGTCTAAATTAAAATAATTTAGATTCCAACGGCAAAATTAAAAGTATTCAGTTTCGGACCTAACGCGATGTGCGTTAAATTGTTTAATAAATTACCTGACCATTTTAGAATAATAGATAATGACACGGACTTCTTTTTAAAAATAAAAAGTAAGTAATTTAAAATTGCTATTGTAACTTGAAAAAATACTTTAAAAATTGAAAATACTATGACTTATTGCATAATTTTATTTATTATAAATTAGATCGGTCCGCTCGCACCTAAACCTGCTATACCCTTTCAGATAAATTGAATTGAATTGAACATATGAATGAGTTCCTCCTTATACATAAATGTATTAACAGACAGGCTGATTCATCGGCGGAAATGTTAAGTCCGTAGGCACCTACGGCGATTTTAGGACTAAATAAAACATAACTTGACATTTGGTAAAAATAGATGCCTTGGTAAGCCCCTGAGCTCGTGTGTAGGGATTTAAATTTTACGCTCAAATCTGTAAATAATGTTGTAAAAATCACTGATAGATTGTTTTATAGATAATAATAAATATGGAGTTTCAAGCTATCGACTGTAAAAAGTTAGTAACTTGTCTGCATGAAAAACAAACAAAACAGAATCTGGATATGGCATTTATTATAATACACAGAATCAAAATAATTTTGCACAATTATTTCTTAACAGAGCTCTTTTTGAACGCCAGTAACATAACATCGCTTTAAAGATGAGCCGTTATGAAGTAAAACGACAAAAGAAACTCCAAGTGCAATGCATCTTACAAACACACATGTGAGATAAGTTTTAGGGTTCGGTACCCAAAGGTTAAAAACGGGAGCCTGTTATTAAGACTCCGCTATCTTACTGTCTGTCACCAGGTTGTATCCCATGAGCCGTGATAGCTAGACAGTTGAAATTTCCACAGATGACGCATTTCTGTTGCCGTTATAACATGTACTAAAAACAGAAAAATAAACATTTAAGGGAGGCTCTGACACATCAGACAATTTTTTTTTTTGCTCGATATTAATAACGGCAACAGGGAGACGCTAGAAATACAAAATATTTAGTAACATAGTCACATTAAAAATAAGTAATAACATTAAAATAAACTAGATACATACGGGGGGCTCCCAATTTGCCGTTTTTTATAGATATTGGTACGGAATCCTGAAGCGCGAGTCCGACTCGCATTTGGCCGGTTCTTAAGTCACACACAAACATATTTCTATTCATTAAAACAAGCCATATGAAACAAATTGTAGCGCAGGTGAAAACGCAGGACCCAACCAGCAATGAACCACTAAATATTTATCCGGTACTACTTCTGTGAACTCTAAATATACCGCTGTGATTCAGAGGACGCGAGTAAGCGGTGGCTCTTATTTTTAAAATCAAGACGAAAACAGGTGACCTAGAAGTCAAAGACCGATAAAACGAGCGAGATGTTATCAGTGACGATAATGAAAAACAAAAGTTACGTAAACAGCATATTGTTTAGATGCTTTATATACTTGAAATAGATGAATAAAATGATCATAATTTATCTATCTCTAAAAATTTCATTGGAACAAAATCAAAATAGAGTATACAAAATAAAGTCCAGTTGTGAAAAGTTGCTCAATAATAAAACATTCCTTAAGACTCCGTCCGTCCTTAAGTCCACACTTTAAGAGATCCCTTGAATATTTTCACAAATTTCACTGTAACAATAATTGATGGTGTAAATAGCCATGATGATTATGGTGATAGCCACTTCCTATTTTTAAGTAAACTGTCAGAAAAAAACAAATATCCTTTTTTTTTGTTGATCTAATAAGTATTCGGCAACTCATACTTGTCCCACAGCTGGACACTGGTTTTTTTATAGTCAAAACGAGTTTTCAGCTACAGTCCGCCGTGCCAAGTGCGAATTGATAGACTTTACACGCTCTTGACAACTTTTTTTATACAACTTTCAGGTTTTCTGATGATATTTCTTCCACGCTAAAGCAGTGATAATTAATTCTCGTAAACCAGTGGCAGCGTGGCTAGAATTTGAACCTCGGACCCTCGTTTGAGAGACCTACTTTCAGCCATCAGGTTATCATTGCAAATAAGTATATGAGCTTATAAATTAATATTTAATATATTTACTTTCACGTAAATAATAAATATAAATAATCGATAAACTATGTTCTTGATACCAGGTTTTGTGCTTTTGCAGTACCCAAAGGTTGCAATGCGCAACTTTCTCTGCACCTTGTTAATTGCACTTCGGATCGACTGCGAATTAACAATGCTCCTATAGTTCGTACGCTTTCTCTTTATTACGGAATCGAGGACTTTCCAAGGATGTTAAGTGATTCCACGTCCTTATTTTTAATTTACTTCATTAATTTTTATACTTTACTAACAAGACGCCTAATTTATTGCTATTTAGCTAGTTTGTATTTAATTGGAAGAGACTTTAGTAAAATCCCAACAGTTTCATCCAAAGCGGATCGTTGGAGAATACTGAAAAATTTAACTTACATTTAAAACCATACGTAAAAGGTATGTAGGTTAGCTGATGGAAATAGTCATCGTAATCTAGCTTATTTAAGACACCAAAGGAATCATCAATACGTCACTAAGCTTGAAGAGCTCTTTGCACCTTTTTTGAAGAGCCCCATGTCGAGTATGCTTCTAGGTTCCTCTTAGCTGGCCGGGAGTACAACAAAGGAAGATAAATAGGTCGCAGTCAAAGAACGAACCTTAGAAAAACATTAGGCTTCGTAAAATCTCTTTAATTCTATTACACGTGAATATTATTGTATGATCAATGCAATTGTCTCATCATCCTCCTTCACGTTATTTATTGTGATTTCTTCAATCTCATGTTTTGTTTTTATTACGCCAAGATCTTTAAGTTGCGGCATCTATATACTACTATTAGCGCTGTTTTTTACATTAGTGATTTAAGCGTACATGCTCATCCACCTCCTTTTTGCAAAGTATGACAAAATTCACTAACTATTTCTCTTGCCATTTGGCAATTGTACTATTTTTTCAATAAAGCCACTTTTCCCGTTCATTTTAAAGTTCCTGAGCTGTCAACTTCTCGACCTATTTCGACACATATGTAGTTCTGTTGATATATTGAAGTTTTATTTTTCCTTTTTTTGTCCATTTGTCCAAACTTAATCTAAAATACTGAGTACAATCCACTTCTCTTGCTTGTGGTCATACATCAATTTAATGACACAATGCTGTTGACCTATTTCTCTATATTTTCTTTGTAACACTTAATGTATCTTTTCCGTGTATTTCTTACAAATTGAACCGCTAGATGGACAATAGAGCGAATCACGGTAAACTTTGCCCAAACTAGGTCACGAACTTCGAGCTACCCACGCAGCCATCTTTACTGCTTATCGACTCCGAACAAGTAATAAATTGTTAGTTCCCAATCTGTCGATTTTATTCAGTTTTATGTCGGTATTCAAGGGGTCATAAATATATATTTAGTGAAAAGGAAAATTTCACAAGAAACACTCAGTACTATATAACATCCATCAAAAACAGTACTTGATTTCCAAGATGGCCTTAATGTTTAATACAGTCATTTATTTTTGAGCCATTAATAGCAAAAAATCGCTGAACTCATTTCTAAAATTGCGAGCGAATCCCAAGATTTCATTTAACCTGAAAAGGAACGACAAAATCACTCCGCGACTTTCAAGTAGACGAATTTTCAGTTACTTTCGCTTTCAAATGTTGTAAATATTCTATAGCGAGTGACTAAAATAAATATTTGCTGCTTTCGTGAATAATGTATACTACCGCAATTGGCTGCGGCAATGTTTTAAATGAAGGAAAAACGTTTTATGTTTACAGGTCGCCATTTTGTCATTCGCGTCATTCAATATGTCCTCCATTTGCATTTCCGAGCGAACCCTGCACCGGACGATCGTGATGGAAATAAATAAGTAAATACATGTGTAATCCATATACGCGCAATTTATTTGACTGCAGATTTTTCAATAAATTCTATATACACATACATAAACTTCCCTTGTTCACTTTTGCTTTTTGACTTTATGATATTGTTTATTTCACATGGGAGATAATTTTGAACCTCGAACATACCAGTATTGTTAGACATGCATAACATTTTACTGCGAGATCTCGAAACTTAAGGAGCAATTCGGCCCTTCAAACACTTCAACTAAGTCAAGTCCCAGCACTTGACCCGAACTAGATAACTAGATGGAACCAGATCTTCAGCCAAACATGTGAAATAGGCTATTGTGAACAACGTTCGTTCAAACTCACTAGCATTAGGAGCCATTATGCAAAGCACAGTTGCCAAAGGAGTTTATGACAACATTTTGGTGAGGTTAATGGCCAAAATCTCCACATTAGCCACGTTTTATAGAACATTAAAGGGCTAAGACAACGACATTGTAATATACATTAAGAGTATTAAAGTCATTTTTGCTAAGATTTCAGGAAGCCATGATGTTTTCAAATATCATAAAAGACTTTCTCTGGTATATGAAAGTGTTCTCTTTGTTTAGAATCGACATCTGCATTAAGAGAATATGAATTTATGTTAAGATTTTACTTAACATAAATTCATGATTTAGATGAAACGTCTTGTCAAATCTATTTTAGTGTAATGATTGATTTTTCATATTCTTTCAGTTCTAGTGTCGAAATTGCGCCTATCACTTGGGCAGTATTTATATATGAATTAAACCTACAACACTTTCTACATTCATAGCCCCACACCAGGATTTTCTCGTCTCGTGAGTACCACGGACACACAAAGACCAATACGAATGAGAGCAGATCGAACCAGATCCGGATCTGGGTGTTTGTACCCAGATCCAGAATAGATTCTAAACTCATGTTTCAAATGTCTCATCTAGCCAGGAATCGAACCCGGAACCCACTGCGTGTCAGACCGGTATGGTGACCACTCAGCCACGCGGGTCGTTGAAAAAATTATATCCACCTAAATTCTACACCCAAAATGTAGCAAAAACATGTATTCAAAATCCAGATCATTAATAAACAAGTTAGTATTACCGAGAATAACGTAAAGGAATTCCACGTTTAGTCCCAATTTACATTAAATACACGTCTGACTTAAAAGCCCGTTAAATTGGCCTAAACGTTTTTGGACCCGACTGAGTACACGAATGCTTGGCCGATTTTAAAAGAGGAGCTTCCTTGAAGCTTGACAAATTTGGCAAGGATTTTGCCAAACTTTTCAATAATGAAACCCAGGTAGGAAATTTTTAAGCACACTGTCGCATATGGCAAAGTTTATTCAAGATCAACATGTTTAAACCTGTAATCAATCAGGGATGGGTAATAAATACTAGAAAATAATAGAATAGAAAACAATATTAAGATCTCATAATGTTATAATTAGGTATATTAGGTATAATATAAAGCAATTTTTAAATAATACAAATAGCAACCGAGCATGCCGTCCACTTGATGGTAAGTGATCACTGCCGTCCACGAATATCTGTGATCGAGCTCAGATTAGAGAACACTCTGTTCAGGTAACAACCTGAACGGCCAAGGATACGTTGCTGCCCCTGAGGACTAAGATGGATAATTGGTATGTCTTCCTCCTCACACCTTTCGAACTAGAACACAGCAGCACTGAAAATTGCTGTTATGAGGCAAAAATAAATGCCTCCGGAGTCGAGCAACAAAGGGACCTTTAAAATATGAAACATTTGAAATATTTTCTCAGCGTATTTACATGTTTCACGTAAAAGCTACAGCAAAATTAGACTTTGCTTTGACCAACTCTCTAAGTCAAAAAACGTTAAATGCGAGAGGAGCCACCGAAGTAACAAGATGTGACACAAAATATTCCATTACTACAAAAACTCGATAACCATAAATGGCAAACATCGTTGCATGGATTGCTACCACAATGTTGTTGCGACAGAACCTCATTATTGACTAACGATCACCTGACAGCTTTAATGGCTGTGAACCTGCACCACAAAGAAAAACTACACAAGAAGGTAATGTCTTTCAACGAAGCCTGCAAAAGATGCGGAAATAACTATAAAAACAGGCACCTGGCCCGCTTAGTGACATGTACACAAAAAAGGACTAAACAAAAAATAAGGGGAGCGTTGAAGTATCCTTGAACAGGGAAACTTTTTGCTCAAAATATTATGAAAACAAACAATTTCGCAGGACATCATTCCCAAAATGGCGTGTGGAATTTAATAATGTTTCTTAATATAGATTATCGATACTTTGTCATTTTTTCTTTCATAAAAATATTCGGAATGTTGATCTTTAACATTACTGTTATGCATATTTTAGTTCATCGTTTAGAGTGAATAGGAGGGACCAAGCGATTTTGTAAAATTCAGACGAGAAAATAAATAAATAAGGAATTTTATTTCTGGAGAAAACCATCTCACTACTTCAGAATAGTGAAATTTCTACAGACGACGTCGCAGAAGACTTCGCTTCAAGAGCCTTCAGAGGCGGCGCATTTGAATATGACGAAGCTTACGCTTTTGCATTACATCAGAAACAATACAATAGAAATATGTATCTTATCGTACATTTCTATTATAAGCCTAGTTATACTAGTATTAAATATGATTTGCATTTCATACCCTGTACTGCAAAATAAAATGCAAGATTTTTATTGATTCATAAATAGTTATGTAAATTACTGTCATGGTTTTTTCTTAACTTGACCCTTTTAACGCGAACCAGACATTTTATTTATGATTTTTTAATTAGATCTAGTAATATTACTTTTTCAAAACACTATTACTATAAAACTCCATCACCTATCTGCATACGAATAAAAACATCATATCATATTACGATGACGTATCTAGAGCATTAGTTTAAAAAATAATAATAATGGCACTGGCAGTTACACTGTTGACACATCGGCGCCACTGGACTTATCTTTCTCGAAGTCCCATTTAAGTTCAATCCAATATTTTACTCAAAGACGAGTCAAAATTAGATCAGATCATTGGAGAATCTAGGATCTTAAAAAATTAATGACTAAAAATTTAAAAAAGATTAATGATGATAAGAAATATGGCGTCGTTTAGATGGGAGTTAAGGGGTTCCTCATATTTCTGGATGGAATAAGTATTTTGATTTAGATTTGGGAGCAGCGTTTGAGCTCCTTAACCCCCGCTGTTGGATCCAGCAGTGTGTTAAAATACTGTTGAGCAAGATTTGTTATGCAATATTTATCATGTTGTAGCCATTTCTCCTATCTGTAGCGTCTATAAGTGTCTGTAAAATTTGACTTAATTAACGACAAAATTCCTCTTAAGTGAATGAGCTCTAAATTTTCTTGAACAAGATTTTTTACCAAAAGATAAGAAGCGGTTTCCTTTTTTAAGACTACATTAAGCCCTTTTTTGCACGCTCTTTCTAAATTTAAACTTAAATAGATTACCGTCTTCAAAATACAGCTTGTTAGCTTCAAGCGAACGCCTTAACAAGGTTTTAGAACATGCTTATTTTTTTTACTTTTGCACCAAAAATAGTATTATACAGTTGATTCTTATTTAAAAGTGTTGGTTAGGAATATATTAACCGAGTATATTCCCGCGGCTCCGCACACTTAGATGACGTTCTACGGTAAAAAAAACATCCTATACTATGTTAATTCAGACCATAAAATGCCTGTGGAGAAAATTTCATCAAAATCCAATTAGTAGTTTTTGAATAACATTTACAAACACACATACATCCTCACAAACTCACACACGTCCTAACAAACATTCGCATTTACAATAATAACAATTTGTTTTTAACAGAAAGAAATACAGCTGTGTTGCAAAATCACGAAGGTTGGTTTTATGGCTTGATTCGTAAGAGCCACCGTTAAACCTATTTCTGGGTCATAACAGCAGTGCTAAGCGCTGCTGTGTTCTGACTTGTAGGGGGTGGTAAGAATACACACCAAGGCGTCAGGCAACTCATCTGTAGCCGATCTCAGGTAGTAGTAATAATAATAATATCTTTATTTGCTGAAATGTGGTTACAAAGTTGGTCAGTACAAGATATTAGACATCTCACATTTGCTACATAATGACGGACAAGT
>DWTU01001854.1:0-12437 GCA_018251515.1 Cecropterus confusis | reverse complement strand
GTGTATTATGGCCTGAACGGTAATAGACTAACGACGACACTACTGAGGCCTATTCCAAGTTCTTGACAAAAGTATCTGCTATACTTGCTCCAAATTTGAGTGGATAACTGAGTTACACGAATTATGCCAATGTAAAATGATAAGACTGTTTTCGCAAAATCACTTACATGCTATAAGTCTTGTAACAGCAGTTTGTCATTGGTTCCTCCAGTCAAAAAGGGCATGGTAAGACAAACAAACGCTTTCTACGCTCATAGCCCCACAGTATATACAAACACCCAGACCCAGAACAGAAATCTAAACACATCATTCAGATGTCTGTCTGGCCGGGAATCGAACCCGAAACCCACTGCGTGTCAGACCGGTATGGCGACCGGTCCACCACGTAGGTCGTCAATCATACAATAATTTAGAGTATAATTAAATAAGATATTTTACTAGGACGACAAGGGAAGGTGTACCTACGCTTTTCTCAACCGTCTTGAATATTTTATCCTGTTTAGATTTAATCGCGTGTCCAAGGGCTTTAATGCGTCCTTAATTAACGATACTACACGCTGTTTGCTATTTCCATCACATCAATGATGCATCGTGTCATCCTCTATTTAGATGACGAATCGATGAATCAATCGATAATATTCTTCAAGAACATCGAGTCAAATAATAAAATATTTTTAAGAAATATTCAAATTATTTTATGAGTTATTTCGACATTAAAAAATACTTCAAAACGTATCGAAAAATTATGCTAGCTGTATACGTGGTTGGCCATGATGTGATTTAAAAAAAACGTAATTCAGGCGGGAAAGATTCACTGGGAGTCTGAGAGGTGTCAAAAACTTATTACTGAATTACATAGCGAAATGTAAGATATTTACCGGAGAGACGAATAATATTATGGTATTATGATGGATGAGAAGGATAAATTATAAACGACATGGATTTGATGAAAACTAACTGAATAGGTTTAATGTTTTTCATTGAAGATACAATCATAATTATGCATTTTAAACAGTATCCTGAACGTCATTACTTAATAGTTGACTGTCAGTACATAAAACGCATATCAGTTCATATGAGATATTGTAAATAAATAAAATTATTAAATGATTTGCAATAAATAAATATTATTATTACTTATTATTTAAACACAATTATGAACGCATGTTTGCACCTAAACCTAAATGCTTGGAAGCTGAGAATATACAATATTTTATTATTTTTTTGTGCTAATTCATCTGGTTGCAATACAGGGGTCGGTATTTCGTAATCAACGTAATGTAACGAGTGCGAGAGTGAAAAGGGTATACAGCGTAGGTGTTTTGAAAAGATTTACCGAGAGGCTCGATTCGAACGAGCGAATAAGTAGGCGAAGGTCGGCCGCCATTGTAGTCGTGAGCTGACGTTACCACCTAGGGTTGCCACCCGTGATATTATATATATATATTCAATTGTAGCAGTCAATTGTAATTTTCTTTTTAAGAGTGGTCGCTATTAACGATTTCTACACGCATCGTCCCCAACTTGGATTGTTTCTGTGTTGTGAGTGTCATAAACATATACACAATGCCCAAACCTAGAACAGAAATCCAAATTAATCATTCAGAAATCTAATTGGGGATCAAATCCGAACCTACTGATGTCAGACCAGTATGCCAGCCCCTCATGCAGGTCCCTAATTTTTTTTTAAATGTATTATATTTCTCCTTAACTATGTATTCTAATGTGTTCATAACAAATTTGTAAGAATATTTCTTTAAAACAACGATGACAGCCCTAGTGACACCTATAGATAGGCACCAGCAGAGGCTGTGCGCGAAGCTGCAACTGGTATTCCATTATATTTGTCATCCTACCAGTTTTCATTCGTAATCATAAAAAAACATCTAAATGGATGAAAATATGAAACTAAAAAATATCATTATCTTTAAAATAAACATGAAACCCGACTATTGATTATTTACTGAAGTAAAATTATATTACAAGCTTAAATTAACTGAAAATAGTTTAATAATATATATTTTTTTTAAATATCTGTAACTCATACAAAAGATGTTCTATTTAACTCACCCGAAATAAAGACAGATTATGTATCGCAATGTAAGTTATATTCCATAATTATACAATTTAGTAATCGTTTTTTTGTTTTTTTTTTTTGATGGATTAGTTTTATTCGAATACATCAAAGTAACTTAATCGATCCTTTTAAAAATATGCATTGATATTATCCATATTTTTAAAAGGGTTAATGAAATAAATAAATATCCTATTAGTTATTCGATTAAAGCGAAATTAAAATATTTTGGGAATAGAATTCATCAACCGTAGATCCAAGAAAAACATAAGAAAATCAGTCTGGGGGCACGGTAGTGCCCCGACCAAGACGAGCCAAGCGAAGCGCAAGGGCACTACCTACCTTTTTTCGAAGTGTTTCGTCGTTTTTTGAACCCACATGAAGTTGTAATATTGTTAAAAATATTAAAACAAACACCACATTGCTAAACTAACTAAACTAACTAAAACAGTATTTTTATTTTTATAACGATATTAATTTAAGGCTTCTTATGAGTTTCATACAAAATTAGTAACATATTTTCATGATCACAATAAAATCGTCTCTTCCCCCATTTTCAAAAATTATACAGCCTTTTTTTATTGATCGGATCGGATTACTGTCCCACTGTTGGGCACGGGTCTGCTCTCAAGATGAGAGGGGTTTAGGCCATAGTCCACCGCGCTGGCTAAGTGCGAATTGGTAGACTTTACACACCTTTGAGAAATTTTTAAAGAACTCTCAGGTGTTTAGGTTTCCTCACGATGATTTCCTTCACCGTAAGGCAGTGTTAATTAATGGCAGTTCTGTTAATTAACTTCTAATACGCACATAATTTTAGAAAAATCAGTGGTGAATGTCTGGGATTCAAACCTCGTACTCTCGATCGAGAGGCCAAGTTTCAACGATTCGGCAATCACAGCTCTGTGATAAATAGATTATTTGTTTGCAATATGACTTACAGACGTAATCCGGTGAGTATATAGGTAAGCAGTGCTAACTTAAGATTAGTTATACTGTGGAGAAAGTTTAAAGGGGTAAACTGGTTCTCTCAATCGGGACTTTTGAGGTATGAATCTCATATTTTTTAAAGTATTGTACGTATTAGAGATTAATTGTCACTTACTGATTGCTTGATGAAGAAAAGCATTGTAAAAAATCTATATGCCTAAGAGTATTTAAAAAAAAGTTATTAAACTTGTGTGAAGTTTTCCCAACCGTACTTGGCCAACTCAGTTGACCATAGCCTTCAAGCTTGCTCACGCTAAGACTTGGACCCAGAAGTGGTATAGTAATCGAGTTGATGACGATGACGACCATCCCGTGAGAAACTCTGCCGGATATTCTTGTTTCAATCCCTTTACCTTTTTTTCAGTAGTAAAATTATAACAAATGTAGTCTTGAGTTCCTTTGTTCTCCACGTTGTAATTTTGTACTAGGACTAACCACTCGGTCATGAAACATGCGAATGTTATAATATTTATAGCGTCATATTATTGAGCATATTTTGGAAAATTTAGATTTCGTAGCCTTATACTATCAGATATAAATATTTGTTTTTAACGATCAACGATGACGCTAGAAGCGCAAAACGATTGAAGCTTGAAGCGAATATTTTGTGGCGCTCAGATAGCAGCTTAGTTTAAATATAACAGGCCTTATTCTTGGTTAGAAACATATAAAAATATGTAGACATTCTTCGTCTTGTGTACAAAGCACTCATCGTAAGGCATCATATTGTGAGAATATAAATGTAGCAAATACTTATTATAAAAGTCATCCTTGGTCCTCCGTCCAAAGTTCATTTTTTAAGTCGGTTAAATAAAAAGTAACCTCTTAGCAAATAAAGCAAAAAATGTAAGGCATTAATGAAGAAATTTCTGGTTAAAGGAGCTGTAGATTTGTTCCTTTAGTTTAAGCATCTTTTGTACAATAATTGGAAAGAGAAATCGAATTTGTAGTAATATTTGTAATAAAGTAAGTTTAATTTTTGTATTCATATAGTATAATTATGTATGTTAGGAAAATCTATAAAGCAGTTGTATTCGGCACTACATTTCAATATTCCTTAAATAAACAATATGGAATATCAATGGATGCAAACGGGTACGTAGGTGATACTGAATAATAAAAGATGTCTATGAATATCTGCAATTCCAAAATAGAACAGATGTTTTACCTGAACTTAAGTTAAGATTAACTTGAAACTTCAAAATTACCCAAGGCTGTCTATCTTAACCTTTTGAACCACAATACTGTTATAAGATACGAAAATATTTGGCAATGGCGCCACCGCGGTCGAACCGCAAAGAGCTCTACCTAAACTTTAATTACTATTTTGCTTTTTGCAAATGGTACAATGTTGTGTAAAAAGTTTAGTATAAGCAGCTACAGAAACCAATAACTAAAGTTTAAAGCTGTTTATAATTTATCATGCCTTTGTTTGTTGAAAAGGATAGAATTTTACAGTTTGAAGTATACCAGTATTTCTGGCATGTTGTGAAAAATATAAATATATTTTTTCCATTCAACTATGCAAATATGTGCATTCTATCATAAAATTTGTTGCCTATTTTATTTGGCGAAGAATTCATATAAATCCTTTGATATAAGGATAACAATACTACTTTTAAATATGTAGCTGTGAGAAATACTATTTTTGCGAAACAGTGGCATTTAGGGATATTCATTCTGAATAGAGTTTGGCAGACCGTACTTGAAGCATATTTTTATCTTCATATTTTAGGATTTTTATACTTATTTAGTGTATTTTGTGAATTTAATGTAACTTTACTAATATGACTATTAATATTTCTATAAACGTGTAAGTAAAAACGTGTTTTTCATAATAATATCTACGCTGTTTTTAGCTCTGTTATATATTGAAAAGGGCTTTTATATAATGTGTCTGTATTAAATGACTTAGGAGCTAGGGACCTAGCTTAATGTGGTCTTAATTCCATTCAGACCGTGAATTCAGTCCGTATAAATATCCTTACATTGGTTTCAATTTAATAATATTAACCGCAGAGTTTCCACAGCTTGTAAATAGAACCTATCATTCTACAGATGTTGAACTGTCTCGAGAATCCGCAACCGGAAAATGTAGGCGAGACATCTTGCGGTGAACTGCGGAAACAAATATAGGCATAGAATAGATATAGGCAGGAAAAAGGAGACCGGTAGTTAGAGTACTTTGAAATAATCTTTGAAAGTAAAAAGAAGGTTCTTGAGCTACTCGTCTTCATCATAATATTATCATTCTGAATAATAAATAATATAATATTATTTTCTTAATAGAGTCCTCATATAAAAATGGTTAAACCGTGAATCTTGTTGCTATATGTAAAACCTACTTAAGTGTGTTAAAATACTTTGTGGTTTGACACCGAAGACAACGCCGCCACATCTGTGCAGCACGCCACACAGCCACGACTTAGCCTATTTAATACACGTTAAAAGCATATGTCCGAGGCATTCCAACTTAATCTTCAGAGTTAGCAACGCATAGTGTGACTTATCTCAGATAGAATTTCAATCTTGAGTGGTAGCGCCGCATTATATTATAAAAAGGCACTATATATAATTATTATTCATTGCATGCGCGTTGCATTAAGCATTTTGGAAACTTTCTTTTTTGAAGTGTAGTGTTTTTCTTTTTTGGTTCCGGCACTTGTAAAATGAACAAAGAATGCCTTTTACAGACTTTTATCACTGGGTTTTTGCAATAATAAACTTCATAAATAAATTTAATGTGTCAACGAACGAATATTAAATTGGGAAATCAACAACAGCGTGTGTTACTTAAAAATTAATAGTTTCCCGAGTACAGTTTAAAATTACAAGTTAAATACCATTATCCACGCAATTTAGCCGACTAGAGTTCAAAGTAAACCAGCCATTTAGGTAATGACATGGCTGTTTCTTTATTATTTAAATAAAAATAGACATGCGTTTAAATGGTTAGTAAAAACTTATATTTAATGTGAGTAAAACTTATATTTACATAATATTAAATAAAAATAGGCATGCGTTTAAATGGTTAATAAAAACTTATATTTAATGTGAGAACTATGATACTAATTTTATTTTATTTTTTTGCGATAATTATTTTATTTCCATTTCAGGTCACAGCATAAATTAATCTCTGTTTGACAGGTCACTGAACATGTAAGCCTTTCTTATAGCATATGAACCAGTTACCTAAAAATAAGAAATACACATGACTCAAGCCTTTTTACGGCAAATAGGGCTTTTACTCAGAACCTACGTGACCAATACCGTTTAAAAGTTATAGTCTTCAATATTAAGGATATTTAAAAGGTATTATATTCATTTAACATTGTATAATGACTACTAGGGATATGAAATAGAACTGAAATCCAGAAATAATGATGATAATTTATAGGATCGTCTGGTTCGTGAATCGTCAAAAATTTCGAAACGCCTCCATTTTAAACAGATTGGTTAAACATTAATGTAATATTATTTAATTTTCAAATTTAATTCAATCGCTTTGTTTTTAAATAATGTATTCGTTGTTTTTATAAATTGCATACAATATGTATATATTTACGTAATTACGTACAAACACATACATAGATACAAACTCTTAATAAACCTTGTTTTTAATAAGCGGAATAATTCTATCACAAGAAATAAATTAAGTAAAAATGTTTGACTAAAAATATTGTATACGAAAAAAACTCGTAATAGCTGAACCCTCCTTCTACACGGAAAGTTATTGAAAAGATTTTTCAAATAGATTACGGGGAAACGTGCCTGTACCTGTTAAATTCTGCAAACAGTATAATCTTGTGCCGTGCTTGGGGACGAATAATTGGAAATAATTACATCGTTATTTACAGTGTCGAATATATGATTAATCGCGATGTTTAATATTAGTGTGTTCAAAAAAATCAGTGCATTGAGCGTGTGGTATTTAAATATATAATAGATTAATGTATTTTTTATAAATAGGTACATATTGACAAATGTTTAACATAATCTTGTGTAGGTTATATTATGTTGTAGGCTGTATCTTTGAATGTTAGTTACAACCAAAAGTTACAAGATATACAGTGTTTGTTTTTACTTACAATTGTGTGTGAGTTTGATACGTTTAATTTAATTCTAACCTAGAATTTAAAATAGTATCACTCTGTACTCGCTACTTCCGGAAGGCCTGATACGAATTAGTAATCAGCCTTTCAGAAGTAGAAAAGCTTGTTTTCATTTGCTTAAATAATTGAATGAATGCTTTGCGTATACGTAACACAAAATGTTTTTCTTTACAAAATACAAACTAATATATTTGAAAAAATTAAATAACACCGTGAAATTTTAGCAATTACATATGATAGGGGCTTAGTAACGTATGAGCGTGAGAATCCTAATATTGACCTGTTCCCTTAGTACAAGTTTATTACGTTTTCACTCATACATTTCAATGTAAATTACACGTATGGGTGAAAACGTAATGAACATGCTTACGATTTCATATTCAGCCATATTAGATTACATTGCAATGTTGGGCGAATAAGTTAGCAGTGATCATTTTCATGGAACTTAATAAACTAGTACTTAGGGTACTCGTATTCGTGGATGATCTCGCAATCAATTATTTTGTACTTACCTATCTATATGTCCTCCTATATGTAATTAATTACTCATCTATGTGTGTGTATATATAGGTATATACTCTCTCTCCAGACTCTATCTCCCTACTTGATATTCATGTTTATTATATATTATACATTATTCATTCATTTTTTGTGTTCATGCAAACGTTATACTTTCTATGGTCTAAATAAAAGACTTAACAGCAATAGATATGTCTTATATTAAATATTCATTTATTTTGAAACAAAATAATAAGATCAATGAGAAAAGGTAAGGAAAATATCGCCATTGTACGCTATGAACTTCCTATCAAACGGTTTTGTCCGCATCACGGGTCCTGCCCCGGACAAGTAGGTCAACGTGTCTGTTTCCGGAGAGAAACGTGTTGTACCTTTATATACCTTTCCATTGTTTTTCTGGAATAAAATGTTGAAATGATATACAGTTTTAATATTTTTATTCTTTTGTTTTCTTTTATGAGAATCAAAAAAATTGATGGTTGTAATAATGATTGAGGCTAATTTATGTATAAGGCAACCAGTTTAGTCCTCGGTGACATTGTTACGATTCTTTAAAATGATCATAATTGCTTTTTACCGCTCATAATTATCAAAAAAGTAAACGGTGATCGTTTTGATGCAATTTTGTAAACTCGTCATAAGGGCACAGGAGTGACAAAGGATCTGTTATAAGCTGTGGGGCCTCTATTCTATAAAGAGTTGTTTATCTTTAGTAGAGTAGTTTATCTTCACGCTCGTTTGCTATTTCCAACTCATAAAAAATACTATAAATTGTTAAAAGTGAATTGACCTAGACTTGATACGTATTAATTAATATTATTTAACGGTGGCAAATTTATATGAATGTTTCTCTATACAATCATTCAAAGTATTTTGTCATTTAGTTATTGAGTTAAATATCATTTATTAAGTACGAAGTATTGACCTAACAAGAATAACAAAGGTAAAAGCCGCAGGAAGGAACAAACTTACTACTGTAGAATATTTCAGAGCAAACAGGACTCGGTTAAAATATGATTGGATATTCGTTTGCGTTCCTCTATTGATTTTATCTAGAAGTTCTGCTCACTACGTTTTTTCTTAAAGTCACATGAATATTAAGCAATGTAGCAATATAATAAGCTTATGTATTTATAAGAAAGATTATCTTTACTAAGAGAATTCCAATATCATACAAAGGTAATTTTAGTATTACGATATTGGTGCTTTTATGTACCTATTAAAGTATGTTAGAATTGGAACGATTTACTGGAAGTTTGTTTGTTTTCTGTTCTACATTCAAAGGGTTGTAATTTTTTAACCGTAAAATATGACCAGTTGAAAGTTTTATAAAATATATCGTAGAATGCAATCAAGTGTTTTCTAAATTATAGTTTTACATTATAATAAAAAGAATATACGACAAATATATATAGGTAACAAACGCAAAACTAGGTGTGAATTTAGAATAAACAACAAATAATATTGATCGGTTAAGTGTGATTGGGCTTGCGCCAAGAGTTCTGATCTGAATAACATACACTTTTGAGAAATACATAAACACTTTATGTGGGTGTAAAACTCAACTTCGACACTAACTTGATCTTTGTATTCAAGTTCAAAGTAATGCTTAGGGCTCTCTTCCTGTCGCGCATGTTTACACCTACACCAGCGTCTTATTCGCACGCGTGCTAGTAACATAATATAATTATATATATGCACACGAGACACGAAGAGACTGCAGCAAGTTAATTCATATGAGCGTATGGAATGCGCGTTCAAGTGTCACGCGCGACAGAAAAAGCACCTTTTAGAAATGGAGCTCCAAATTCATTAGTTAAAATGCTCGTTCATCAAAATCATTTATACAGCTTATATAATAGAATGTGGAAGCTGACACATCGTCTGGCGCCAACCAGATTGGTTAATTTTTCCTCCCTTGATTACTATTTGCATAAGCGGGTCTTCCCTAAATTACTTCAGTACGTATGACGGCGAAATCAAATTTACTCAGACCTATTATTTAGTAATGAAGGTTGTTTTAGTTCGCTTTTCGCCTACTATTTTTACGCATTTTATCTTGATCTATATTTCTTTAAGTTGATGTGTTTTTCGGCCCAATGGGATCACTGTAATGTCGGTACTATGGACTCACACAAAAACGATTACTCAAACATCCATGCATAACATATTACATACTATACTTCGGATCTGATAGTGTTGACCTCGAACAAACTTGCCACCTATCAGACTAATAATAAATAATATGATAGATATAGATATAATAATATAATACGTGTATCTATCTATTATATTATTAAGAAGTACCCTTCTTCTACGCTAGATCTTCTCGAAACCGTGACTGTCGCGGATTAGTTCTTGGATTCACGGCTATGCCTGCATTATAATAGCACTGTAGTTGTTGTAATCTAAATTAATGGCTTCGCAATAAAGCAAACATGATAAATATTCGTCAAGGTATAGTTCATTAAAATAAGATTATTTATGAATTTAATAATCTTAATACATGCGCGCATGCGTTTAACGAAAAACACAGAAATCAGGTACCTAAAGCTTAATATTTGTGATCTTGTTAATGTCGAATTGGCGTTACAAAATTATTGAATACACATGAGAGGGAACGAATTAGTTTATTTTGTCTAAGTGTTTATATCAACAAGTTTGATGCCGTTTTACAAAAGGAGTCATATTCCTCTTAAAACAAAGCTGAGATAAGTAGATCCAACGACGAGCGATCCAAAAAGAACTACCGATTTACGACTATAAATTCCAATATTTCCACCTCAAGAAATCTGCGGTTTGTATCGATATTCCTCTACAAGTAAAGACTTGTTTCACTGCCAACGAATATTAACACCAAAATTTATTACGATCGCTTTAAGTAGATAAGCGAGAAAATACAGAAATGTCAACGTTTTAAAAGCCTGTCTAAAAAGAGGCAAGTAAGCATAAATTTAATTATATTTTGGTTATTGCATTTATTATTTCACTCATATACACAAATTATAACCGTCTAAAATAAGTAGCCTAATTTGGAAGTTACCGTATATTCATTGCTAATATTAATTAAACTATTGCGCTAAACACATGCTTTGGAGTTTATAAAGGCGAAAGTTGGTGAATATATACTCGTATGTATGTTTGTTACTATAACGCCTGAATGGCTGAACGGATGTGGATGAGATTCCATGAGAGATAGATAATTGTGTGGAATGACACATAGGCTATTTTTTATCCCGGAAAAATGAACGGGTTGTTGAAAACGGGTAAAACCGCGTTCACAGCTAGTATATTCATATACGTAATATATATTTATGTATATTGTTAAGGGTTGGTAAAGGGATATATGTCACTGATTTAGTTGATCGCTGCTTGAAAGAGTGCATTCTTCTGAAGCTAGGAAACATCGCTAGCGAAATTAGGGTAGGTTTCAGTAGCACCATCACCTAACGCGGAGTTCTACTACGATAGGTACAAATACGAGTATATATAAAAATTTAATCCAACATAGCGACTTTCGTATGTTCTTCGTTCGTACATTATACCGAAACAGCGAAAGGCGAGTAGAAATGCCGCCATTCCGATTACTATCTCTAATGTGACAAGTTATACCTACCTGTATTTTAATAAACTACTTAACCCTAATAACTGAGTAATCGGTATTTGCTTTTAAAGAGCATTCGTTTATTTTTTTTAGAGAAATTTGTCCACGACTTGTTTATTCATTCGCGGTGAGACGAGTCGGTTATACACGTCTTTTCTGCTCAGATTTACATAACCCCACCATTTATTTTTACGACCTGCCAACATGAACGGGACCCTCACATCTAAGATACTTGAGGTACTATAACGAGCAAACTTCATTCCTAATAAGAAGGATTTTCATAGTACATGCAACGCTTGTTTGAAAGGTTGCAAAGCTCTTCTCATAATTTCGTAATAGGATTGCAGTCTTACCTGAGATTGTTAGCAAAACGTTGCTGATCCTGAAGACGAAACTGAGGTTCCTTTGTTACTATTTATCAGTTACTTCGCCCTTCAAACCAGAGCAGAAATACTGCTCCTATAAGACAGAAATGGATATGGTTATGAGGCTTTCGGCATAAAATCTATGATAATAAAACATAGAAGGCAATAGAATCTATATAAATATACAGCGACGTGTATATTTAAAAATAACTCGTTTGCAGGTCCTTTAGTTTCGTGATAATTTTATGGCTATTTTACACGAAAGTTCAAGTTACATGAACTCGGGTTTGTTCTTAGTAAGAATTTCGAAGCATTGTTGGAATGCTTGACCCACATTGTTTTGTGGTAGGCTGTTTTATAATGCCTAATTTGGGCAGGCAAATAATTAAATGGATTGCTTAGTGTTTGTAAAGAGAAGTAATTACTGCTTTGTATGTTTTTATGAACAATTCACGTCTACACTTCTTAACCTTAAAATACCATACAATATTTATCGAGTAAGCTTAAGAATCTATAAATAAATTAAAAAAAAAAAAGTTTTGCATGTCAATACACCCCATTTACCCGTATTTGCTAAAATAAACTTCGGAGGACTGAAAACGAAAAAAATTTTGCAACAAACTAAAACTGCATTGAATATATATTTATAGATTGACGACCCACGTGGTGGAGCGGTCACTATACAGGTCTGACGATGAGTTTAGATTCCTGTTCTGGGTCTGGGTGTTTGTGTATTTGTCTTTGTGTATCCATGGCACCCACGACACAGGAAA
>DWTU01001853.1:0-12440 GCA_018251515.1 Cecropterus confusis | reverse complement strand
CAGGACACGGTGTCAGCGCACGGCGCGCTGTGCTCGCGCGCGCCGGTGCCGTGCCCGCAGCGCTGCGCCGCGGCGCCCGCGCGCGACGAGCTCGACGCGCACCTGCGGGACCACTGCGCCGCCGGGACCGTGTTCTGCACTTACCGGGACGCTGGGTGTCGGTTTAAGGTGAGCTTTGAACCTATTGTTCACTAGCGGCTCCTCCCGCTTCTACTGCTGAGGTAATCTTGGCCATAAACTATTTGTTTGCCAAATATCTGTGAAATCTGACCAGTGGTTTTTAAGTAAGAGTATCAAAAACACACATACGTCACAAACTTCGTTCATACGTCGACTGGATCTTCTGAAACATTAAGGGAAATTACGTAACTGTTTGGGTACTCGAAGGTTGTGAAGATAATCTTGCGAATTTGTAAATTACTTGACGCTAATAGGTACTCCTAAGAAGAATTTGTCCATCGTTTATGTTTATAGAGGTAAATACGTGATAAACGATAGACAATAGGCGTTAGATATTAGGAGTGAACTAAAAGGAAGTCAATTGCTTTTTTTGTCACAAAATGTATTGTAATAATGAAATAATAAAATAAGTTTTTTTCATCCCTTCTATAAGTACCTATCGATCATTTTTTTATTATTAGAATTTTCAAAATCAGACGTATAACCCAACCCAACCTCACCCGCAGGGCACACGTCAGTCCCTAGAGCGGCACACGGAGGAGAGCTGCCAGCAGCACCTGTCGCTGGTGTCGTCGCTGGCCACGCGGCAGGCGCGGCAGCTGGACGCGCTGCGGGCGGCCGTGGCGCGCCTCGCCGTCAACTGCTCCGGCGCGCTCGTCTGGCGGATACCGGACTGGGCCGCCAAGATGGCGGAGGCCAAGTGCAAGGACGGCGCTGAGCTCGTGTCGCCGACGTTCTACACCAGCCAGTACGGGTATAAGTTGCAGGTTAGTAGCTTTTTAAATTAACAATCTGATATGTTTAATTTGTACATAATGTCTGACAACGGAGTTACCGACGGATGACCTAGAGAATGTAGTTGATGTACGGAGCAATATTGTTTGCATGTCTATCAATTCTGAGCAACGTCTAACGGAAGGATTCTGACGTATTAGACTTTTTATCTCTAGGGTATTGAGGGGGAGGGAAGGAGGTAACCGTTTTTTATCAAACTGAAGTAGTAAACGAGCATGCATTCCCCCTGACGGTAAGTGGTTACTGCCGCCCATGGACATCTATAAGAACCTTCATAAAGAACAGGGGTTCTATTTAAAGACGATCACAGATTCGTTCCTAGACTCGAGGACCAAGATGGTCGCCTTATATATAAGTGAGCCGGTTCATTGTATTTACTTTCATAAGTACTCTTATGTCCCTATTATCCTCCGAATCTGGGGTTGAGAAGGGTGAGAGATCAGTAAACTTCCTACCCTAGCACTTAGCATAATAGTTTTAGTAATGTTGGTCTTTTACTAGTTATAAAAGTATCAATAGGTTAAAAGACTAAATTTGAACGTCTCACTTGCCCTACCACAATAACCTTGATACTTTTTTTATCGATTGTTAGCAAAAAAAGGATCTACTTAATTAATAGCTTTCTACCGTCATACAAAAAATATTCAGCAATATTTTTAAGATCAATAGAGCAAGCGATTAAAAATAAACCGAATAGTTTAACGTACTAAAAATACGAATCCAACCCAACAAAATAGGTAACCTAATTCAGTAATCAGAAGTAAAATATCTACCGTTTTTAAATAAACTGGCCGTACCTAAATTAAGCCAAGATCTTTTGTTAGTAAACAGAGCGAGCATGGTTTATTTAGCCGTGAATAATATCGGATGACTCACTTACGCTACTACGGATTGGTAACGTTGACTCATTGCACTAACTTAGTGGGTACTTTCTCTTGACAACTGGGGATATACTTGTGTCTAATTTTACCTTGTTGGATGTTTTGGTGTGACATGTCGCGCGGAATTCGCCGTCTTTTATGACTGTCATTGAGCTCCATCGAAAACTGAATAGTCATTGGAGAAATATTTATAGAATTATTTTAATTTATAGAATTATTTTACACACTGATTTATTTTAGGTTACAAACTTAGAATTTATATGTGCTGTTATTGTGAATTTATATTTTTGTGCTTTCGCTGGATATGTTTACATAAAATCGAGGTCTAATAAAAATCTTCATAAATGTTGACTACTTCCCTTAAAACGCTAAAAATAATTAACTACGCTTTAGTTTTATAGACCAATCATCACTTCACGTACACTTTAATGAAGAAAATAATTATAGTTACATTAAAGAAAGCAGATTTGTGATTTGTTTATATTGCCCCACCTGTTTTATACGACTCTCTAGAATATCGTTTATTTAAAAGTTTAGTACTTAGGTACATTATAGCAAGCGGTATTACGATGTTTTTCCGATCTGAAAATCTGTCGTTAACTTCGTTGCCGTAACTTCACAATTATATATACGAATATTTTTTAAAATTCATATTTTTTCTAACATTCTTTATTATTCCAGGCATCACTTTTCTTGAACGGCAATGGCGCGGGAGAGTCGACCCACATGTCGGTGTACATCAAGATCCTGCCCGGCGAGTACGACGCTTTACTCCGCTGGCCTTTCGCCCACACGGTGTCCTTCACGCTGTTCGACCAGAGCGCCTCCCCCGACCGCGCCTGCAACATCGTCGAGAGCTTCGTCCCGGATCCCACTTGGAAAAACTTCCAACGCCCCTCCAAGGAGCCTGACGCGCTAGGCTTCGGCTTCCCCAGGTTCGTCTCCCACGAAATGCTCAAGAAGAGGAACTTCGTGAAAGATGACGTCATGTTCCTCAGGGTCAAGGTCGACCCCAGCAAGATCGTGGCCGTTTAATCCAACCTGTCCCATGGACGCACAAAAAGTCAATGTTATTTAGTGTTAGATATTTAAAAAGTCATAGATCTAAGCTGTATATAGTTGGACCGTAGTCATACGTTCAGTTTAAGTCTTTATTTACGTTATTTTTAATTTCTTTTTCAACCATTGATTAACGAATATTTATTGTAATAGGTACTTTATATTATTTTGTATTGTCTTTTCAATCATTAACTATAAACCTATCTAATATGTTAAACTAATTACTGTTAAAATACAAATAATAACAATTTATAATTATAAAAAATAATGTTGTTAATCATTAGCACATTAGTGACCTCATTCAATTCATTCATTCAACTTGTGTCAAGGCCGTATTTCCAATTGTTTACCTTCGTTCATTAAAGTTGCCACCAATATAATAATCCATTACATGTATAAAAAATATGATTTTACTCATACCTGTAAATATTTAGTTAGTAATGGCGTGTACGCATTGTTATCCTTTCACTGAAGATCTCTTGAGTTTCATTGCCGTCGGAAGCACATAGCGAAGTAAACATTGTTTCAAAGTATTGTATTTAATATTTATAAATATCGTTGCAAACCTGACCTTCAAATAGATTACAATAGGATTTTTTTAACTTCAAATAATGCGTCTTAATTAAATTTTCCTTCATATATAAAATGATCAATTTAAATTCAAAATGAGTAATAAATTGGTTAATTAAAAAAAGAGGTCAATAGTTTTAAATTTCTTTTCTTTTCTTATAAATATTTTATAAGAGGTTCAAGTTTGCAACTTCGAGTCATATTCTTTCATCATGTTTATTTATTTACTGGTGCCATATTTTAAGATTATTTCTAAGTGTACACACATTTTTATAGGATACTGCAAAAACTGTGTGTTGACCCCGCCCATACGTTCAAACATTTTTGTTCGCCTTACAAGAAATAGAAAAGGCGCTTTGAAAAATGCTTTGAACTACAAAATCAAATACAATTCACTTTGAGATGTTTGGCTTTGTTATATCGGCAGATCTTTGTACATAATTCTAATTTACTAATAATTTATCCAAATAAATATTTTATTGTACATACGGACTATCAAAGAACATATAATGGTATTATGTAAATAGTTATGTATTAAAATGTCTCGTATTTCTGTGTGTTAATAAGCTGGAATTAGACCAAAGTATTTTGATGACTTTGCGGAGAAAGCAATTGAAATATTGTATGATTCTACCAGCAAAGTTATTCAACATAAAATGAATGAAAACGGCTGCGAGTCGTATGTAACTATATATTTTATGTTATGTTATATGTATATGTTCTTCATGTAAGCGTTCTAATAATAATCTTGTATATATTTTTTCCAAATTACTAATGTCTATGGTCTCGTCATCGCCAATACAGAGTATTGAGTTTGGTTAAATTGTAAATTTTGAATTTCGAATAACATTTTATTTTCCCGCTAAATTTGTGTTTGCTATCGTTTCGGATCTCTCAAAAACGCTTGCTTTAATTGTATTTAATCTCAACTGAAATGTAACATTCCAGAAAAAATGTTGATGTAAGCCCGGTTCCAAATGACATAAAATATGAACATTAATGTAGAAAAGAAAACATTAAAATGTGTATGAATATTATTAGGAAAGATATAAATTAATTCAATACAGATTATACTCAAAATGGTGGCATTGCTATCTGCCTCTCGCTCGTGGCATATACCACGTAAGCGAGAGCCACATACAAAAACCTAAATTTTGAATTAAAATCTTTATTAAATTAAGTTATAGAGTGGGGGTTAGCGGTGCAAATAGTATAAACTCTAATATTGAACAGAAAATAAAAATCAATCTTTAATAGTATGTTTCTTACGATTTATCTTATGAACAAGACTGAATGTTTGTCATAGTGTTGCTAGATAAAAATAGCGCCGTTAACTGCCTTGTGTAGTGGTAGCTTTAATATAGAATAGCTATCAGTAGTAATAACATAGTTAAGTAGGACTTTTCTGTATAAGTACCTTATTTGTAACGGAAAGAAGACTAACAAATGAGTTAAGAGTAGAATAATCTACGTTTACGCCTTATCAAAGGACTTTTGTACATGGTCTAGACTTAAGATGGAAATATATTTTTTTCTAAAGAATCCTTCTTTTATTTATAAATATACTAGGCTTTTCACGCGGATTTGCGCTTGAATCACGCGTACATTTTAACGTGAACGAGTAACGAATCTATCCTGACAAACACACCTTTACAATATTTGCGAAAAATAGTTTTTCATTCTAATACGATATACTTACATATAACTTTAATAACTATACTTTTGGCTTGCAATAAATTTCTAATGGAATTGTATTATTGATGAGCAAAACGTAACACGACTAAAAATGGTTGATATGAGACACATGGAAATTTTAAATTCAAACAAACAAAATACAGTTCAAACCGGATATAAGGACATTGAAGGGACCATGCAACTTAGGACGTATAACCGATAGTTATCTATACATTTATAAATAAAATTGAAGTGTCTGTATTGAACACGAAAAAACAGCTTTTTACCAAATGCATATGGAAGAATATGCAATACTCATAACAAAACGTCAATTATTAAAATTTTTGTCCGTTTGTTTTTTTTGACGGGATTTTCACTGCTGGATAGCGAATGTCATGAGATGCAAATTAGACTACTTTTATTGTAGAAAATGTAATTAGAGCTTCGCACGATAAATTAAAACCAGTCTACAATTTCGGCTGTATGTAACTATGTCAAGTTACTATTTTAAACGCGGATATAACCGCGGGGTTCAGATTGCTAGCTATAAAAGTGTAATCTGCAAAACTTTTGTAAACTTGTTTAAACTACCAACAACTTCTTACAGAGCTAAATCAAACCCAATTCTGAAGAACGACCCGCAATTAGCCAAATCTTTAGTAGAATGGTACGAGAGGAACAATCACGTTGGAGGCTTTACGGATCCGAAGGAAGGCAAATCTTTGAGAGGGTTGGAAGAACACTGGGGATGCGACGGCGAGTTCATGCTTAACTGGAAAGGAAGGGGATTCAAGACTATTCTCGATGTGCTTTTGGTAAGTGTTTGGAGAATTGACGATCCATTGACTGGAATTCCAATGTTTTTCCTTTCCTATTTCTTCTTTAGCTATGCCAAAGATTGGAATGAGAAAGTCTGTGATCTTTGATAATTGTATTGGAACTCCAATCGATGTCGTTTTGGTAAATTTTGGAGAATGTGATGGACGTTCCATTGACAAGAATTCCAATGTTTTTCCTTTCCTTTTTCTTCTTTGGCTATGCCACAGAAGAGAACATGAAAGTTTGTGATCCGTGATACTTGTATTGGAATTTTGGGAAGGCAAAAAGCCTTACGGCTTATTATAAACAAGTACCATCTAAGGTTGCATTCTTGTTTTCAAGACTCATGGCCAGGAACTTTATATTACAAAAGAAACAACGCTGTAAGAACGAAAGGGACCTAACGCAAAATTTTGGAAAATTAAGTTAGATACTTGGAATTAAAAAAAAAAAACATTTTCTACACTCACAGTCCAACAGTAGGATTTTCTCCTGTGTCGTGGGTGCCATGGACACACAAAGACAAATACACAAACACCCAGACCAAGAACAGAAATCTAAATTCATCATTCAGATGTCTCTCTGGCCGGTGTTCGAATCCGAAACCCAGTGCGTGTCAGACCGGTATGGTGACCGCTCCGCCACGCGGGTCGTCGTGTATGTGTTAATCAAGCTCATAAACTATCTGCATACATTTCAGCGTAAATCGAAAAATCGTTTTTGCGTGAAAGAGTAATAAACACACATACATCCTCACAAACCCTTTCCCATATAATAATAGTTAGAAATCTTTCAATTTCTATACATTTTTTTATTAATTTATCCCACAGGTGATCCTGCCAGCTCTCCTCGAACAATCGCACACGCGTACCTGGTTGAAAGCGGGACTTAGGGCGTGGTGCGCATGCGCCGCCGGGCTACTGGGCCTCCGCTCTTACCTGCTGGGGGAGGCGGCGAGGGACAACGAGCCCCACCCCCAACCCCATCCGCCCCATCAGCTGGGTGCTGCTCATCAGGTGAGTGATGAGAGGTTTCTTTGTGGCTATTATATTCGACACTAAGATATAATTACTTGCATACAAATCTTTCTAACATTTATGTTTGACAGTAGATAACCTGTTTCACTCGGGACTTCGGTTAAAAAAATAAGTAAAAATATAAAAAAAAAAATGTAAAAGAAAACATCTAAAATTAATTATTCATTGATTTTATATGTTTGATACAGGCAAATGACAGTAAATGTCAGTTAAATTGGTTAAAAGTAATATATATCCCTTTTAAAACAAATCTTTTATTATTAACAACAATGGCCTTGACAATAAACCACAGCCGTTTTAATCAATATTTAGTAACGACCATTTAAGGTCTATTGTGATTTTCTTTCAGGAAATTACAGGAAAAAATCATGGTTGTAACCCGATATTGTCGTCTATTCACGATGTTATGTTGATTTTATGCTAATATTTCGTACAATACTTATTTTAAATATTTAATCCTTGCAACTGGGTCGCAGTATCGGCACGTGTAGGTATATTATAAGTTATTCATACATAAATGTTGTAACGTAGGTTGCTTCTTTAAGAATCGTAATCCCCAGTAGTATAGCCATTTATTGGGGAATTCTTTAAGTTATACTTTATAACATTCGGTAATCCAGCTTGACCTCTCTGGAGCACTGAATCTCATACATAATTGAGGTCTATTAAAATGTGGTTTGTGGGATGAAGATATGTCAATTTATGCGATACTGCTGTGTTTCTTTAGAGGGGTATAGATCTCTTTGACTTAACTGAGGCTACTATGATTTTTTGGATAGCCCCTTATCGAGTTTATATAAAACCCTGTTCTATATGGAGTTTATTACTTGAAGCTCTTTGTTGTTTGACTCCGGAAGCACCACCGCCACACCTATTTCTGCCTAATAACAGCAGTGTTATGCACTGTTGTGTTCTGGTATGAATGGTGTGGTAAGGGAGACATATTCTCCGAGGCATTCCATCTCGGTCCTCAGGTACCAACGCATCTGTGGCTAACCTTTGGTGAGACTTTGATTTCATGTAGGGTTCATTACAGATGTCCATGGGCGGCAGTAGCCACTTACCATCAGGTGTGCTGCATGCTCGTTTGTTACTTCCATACTATAAAAAAAATTACGAATGTCCATGTACAGTACTGTCCACTTACCATCAGGTGGTCTGTATGCTCGTTTACAACTTAAACGTTGTAAACAATGTAATAACGGTGTAACAGTTGCGTGCGCAGGCGCTGATGTGGCGCGAGGGCCCCGCGGGCTTCGAGCCGTACGTGCGCGTCGCGTGGTTCCCGCTGCGGCTCGCGGCGCTGCTCGCGCTCGTCGCGCTCTCGCTCGTGCTCGCGAGCGCGCTCACGCTGGTCAGTGTCGCACACTTGACACACAATCGTGCACACACAATACGTACAAATTGTGTGTGCGTAATGATATTCACACGTACTTGAATATACAATTACGGCTTAAATGCGTAAGCACGCGTTCATACACATACGCACGTTTATAGTCAGTGCTCACTCACGTGCGCGCACTATCACGCATATACAAACGCTTATATAGATGTCGTTACATATGTACACAGATATGAATATACAGGTACACATATATATGAATACATATATACACATAAATACCCATTTACGCATAAGTATACATACAGATAGACATACGCTCACGCGTGCACGCACGCATTAATAATTTTCCAATTTATATTAAAAAACACTGGATGGTCAAGGTCTTCTTGAAGGGAAAGTTCAGTTAAAATTTACGAGGTAGTTGGATGATATTAAAAAAAATCATCTGTTTACCCACTTCTTAAACTTGGCAAGCGTGGCTAGATTGTTATGAAACTACCCACAGGTGCGATGATGTCAACATGCGAATGTAATATTTGAAGGTAGTACAATCCGTTATGGTTCGATTCTGGAGGCATCACGGCCACACCTATTTCTGCCTAAAACAGCAGTGTTAAGCGCTGCTGTATTCTGGTCTGAAGGGTGTGGTTACACATACACATACTTATCATATACTATGATAAAAATACAAACAAACAAACATACGTATGTATGTATATACATACATACGCTCGAAAAATGTTATCCTCCTTCTGACATAGTCGAGTAAAGAAAGACATTGAAAAAAAAATGAAATTCATAAAAGTATTTTGTAACAGGTAATTCCAGTAGCCATTGGAAGGAAAGTCATGGCGTTATGGCTGCCAAAGGCATCGGATGGCGTGCACGAGCTGTACACGGCTGCATGCGGTGAGTGTTCTAACTTGATCACTAGCCGATAATTAAGGGTTTGACATAAATGTATATTTGGAGGTTTGAATTTGAAACATAAACGCTTTCTTCACTCGTAGCCCCACAGTAGGATTTTCTCCGGTGCCATGGACACACAAAGACGAATATACAAACGCCCAGACCCAGAACAGACATCTAAACTCATCATTCAAATGTCTGTCTGGTCGGGGGTCGAACCCAGGACCCATTGCGTGTCAGACCGGTATGGTGAAAGCTCCCCCACGTGGGTCGTCAACACAACAACAGATTAGTGTAAAATCTAAATAAGACCTAAAATTTAGGTCCCGTCTTTTATTGGTGATACCGACAATCCCGATTTTTTTTTAACTTTGCGCTTCTTTTCCTTTTTTAACATTTAAGTGTTTATAAAAATCGTACACATGTAAACAACTATGTGAACCATTCATATTTTATGTAAAAGCTGTTACAGACATACGCACAGATGAAGTGTTCAGTGTTATTTTTATGGATAATTTCTTAATAAATAATGCTATTATATATAAGTTTTCTCTCATGCGACTGAATATTAAACCAGTTGGTCTGGTTAAAGTTGTAAACTGAGCTGAAATTTTTAAAACGTTTGGACGACTATATATAAATAGTTAAATGACGTCATTCGAAATCCAATATGGTGGACGCCCCAAGATGGCGGACGAATTAATTTTAGGTACCCCTATTATTCTAAGAAGACTACAAAAGGAGTAAAAAATACTTTGAAAAATTTATAAATTTGTCATGGATTTTGTATGTGATGATACAAATATCTCTTGCCAGGTATGTATGTATGCTGGGCGGCCGGTAGGGGCGGAGCCCTTGCTGCCGGCTGGGCGAGGGGCGGTCGTGCCGCCCTAGTGGCTAGGGCTGCTCTGTGGGCACGAAGGGCCGCGAGAGCCGCCCTTGCAGCGCTGGCTCTGCTGGGCCTCGTGCCTTTGATGTTCGGTCTCTTGTTGGAATTGGTGAGTTGATATCATATTTATAGTTATAAGCGTTCTGCCGTTTCTGGTAAGTTACTATGAATTTGATTCGACGTTACAGAACTTTTTAGTGGTACTAAGATTTGGTTTGAAGGTGACAAGGCACAGTAGACGAAGCGGAGAAGAGTAGTTCAAATTTGGTGTCAAAGGGTAGCATCTGGAACCGATTTCAGCTTCAATTCCATTTATTGAAGTTAATTATAGATATTCATCGGAGGCTATCACATTTTTAATGAGGTGGACAACATAATTTGCTATTTCCAATTCATAAATTATCTTTAACAAATTATAGTAAAATTATACTTCATTATGTTTTCAAATAAATTTTATAATTATTGGTACTGAAATTGTTTGTTGTTGTGGTCATTTTTGTTTAAATCGAATATTCAACCGTTAAGATTACATGTATTTGTTGTTTAAAATGAATTCTTTATCTGTATGTCTGATTGACTGAACGTCTTTGTTACAGGTCCTAGTCATTCCTCTCCGAGTGCCACTAGAGCAGTCCCCTGTACTGTTCGTATGGCAGGATTGGGCGTTGGGCGTGCTGTATACGAAGATTATGTGCGCGTTGACTATGATGGGCCCCGACTGGAGCATGCGTCGGGCCATTGAAAAGGCGTACCGTGATGGGATCAGAGAGATGGATCTCAAGTGAGTGTTGTTATAACTGTCAATTCTTCGAAGTACTATTGTTTTTTTTTTTTGTTCTCGAGGGAGAAACCTTCAAAAGATACAACGCCGTGGAAACCATGCTTAGTTATGTAGGATTTTTACCCCACTAAAACTGCCGTGGCGGTCCTCGGTGCTGCAAAAAGGATATCGGGATCTTCGAAGGAACGCCACCGGAGACCTCTGCGCGCGTTCCCCCATCGGGCTCATCGCACTATTTGATCTTCACGACGGTATGCGACCACACATGCCACTCTTGTGGGCCGCAACCCCGTAAGCACCTTTAAGTCGCCTCTTACGACAGGCGTTACGTTATTATTACTCTTATTCCGATCCCGGAACTACAGGAACGGGCTGATGTATACCCACGTTACACTGTCATCTATCGAGCGTTCGTCCTCCCCCAGGTTCATCCTGCGGTCGGTGGCGGCGCCGCTGGTCCGCTGGCTGGGGCTCGCGCTGGCGGTGCCGTACGCGTTCGCGCACAGCGTGGCGCCGCTCGCGGTCGCGTCCGCGGCGCAGCGGAACCTGCTCGCGCGCCGCGTGTACCCCGCGCTGCTGCTCGTGGCCGTGGTGGCCGCGCTCGCCGTGTTCCAGGTACGGGGAGGGTGTTGGGATGGAGGGGGGAGGTGCTGGCTTGCTTTGGGTGCCCGGAAGGAGCTTGGGCTCCCAGGCAGGACTACGCTCCTGCTAAAACCTATTATAACATTTATTTCTGGCGTAGAATAGTTCTCACGTTTTGAAGGATGTGATTGCCGCTTTCGTGTGAGGCGACCGTAATCGGTGTAGCGACGAATCTGTCTTTGATTTCATATTGTCTAAGGGGTCTGCATACTCGTTTTTTACTTGGATCTTTTAAAAAATGCTGATCATGTATGGAATTTAGCTGCTATCAAGCTTTTCAAGATCCAGTTTTCTTTTAAGCAATTCTGAAAAATGTACATTAGATGTCACCCATACAAGGGGCCCGATACTACCAAATAATAGCTTTAGTAGTAATTTTATATTTCGCTCTCCCACCAGATCCGGCAGTTCCGCAAGCTGTACGAGCACATAAAGAACGACAAGTACCTAGTGGGGCAGCGGCTCGTCAACTACGACCACCGGCGGCACAGGCAACCCGTCCAGAACTGAGAGCACGACGTCATGCTACGTGCGTGGTGGCTACTGATGGCGGCGACGGTCGCGCTCGTCGTCCGCGACGCGGTGCGCTGGGCCGCGGGGGGGTGGGGGTAGCGGGGTGAGGGGTGTACTGCAGGGGGTGAGTGTGTGAAGTGTGTGTGGGATTTATTGGTGGGATATACCCGGTAGGCTATAGGGAACGGAGGGGGCAAAGGGGGAGAGAGAGGGGAACTAATGCAGCGTTCGTGTGTGTGAAGTGTGTGCAGGACCGCGGGTGGTAGGGGCCAGGAAGAGACGGGGGGGGGGGGGGGGGGGTTTGGGGGGGCGGGGGGGGGGGGGGGGTGGGGGTTGTGGTTTTAAA
>DWTU01001852.1:0-12441 GCA_018251515.1 Cecropterus confusis | reverse complement strand
GTGCATCTTACTGATTCCAAACACATTGTACGAACGGATAGTGCTCTACCGTGGACAAAGCAAACAAATACTCTTGGCGTCACCAGGATTATTTTTAGGGAGGAGCATCTGCATCTACACATACTATTAACCAAATATGAAATATAACACCATACGTGTATAAAGTCGGTTAAAAATATGTAATTTATTTTGTGTATATCTTTCCGGACGAAGGGTGCAATTGCGCCACATTGCTCCCCGATGCTGGCGCCCAAGATTTTTTTTTATTGTATCAGTGGTTGCTGCCATTTTTGGTTTGCATTATTGGCATCAGTATCGATCCCTAATCACCCCCTGATAGTCATTTTGGATATATATTTCATGTACAGAATTGACCCCTCTACAGATTTATTATAAGTATAGAAGAAGATAAGTAAAATATATGTTATGCATTAAATTGCGTCCATTTCCGTACTGCTTAATTAAGTAGTCCATTTAGTTAATATATAATAACTGCGCTATGCTATGTACATTTACGTCTGCTCTTTACAACGACTTAATGCACTAAAATTACTGTTATTTGTTCCTATGTTTTTACAGTTTTATTTCTCACTTAAGCTATATGTACAGTTTGTTACATACGGATAAAATAAGCGTGCATATTGCTGTTTCTTGTGTAGATTGTAATCCGTCTATAAAATTTGGCTGTGTGAGACTAGATGACCGTTAGGGGCTAATTTTCATGATGTTTCCAAGCTCTTGACGACACATTAATCTATTAGTCCCTATTAATATCATATCATATTGAAAATCTGCCTAGAAGTCGGCTAAGTGTTTTTAGATGTAGGTTAAGTGTTTTTAAAAGGTTATAATTGGGCAGGTAACATACAACATGGTACAGCTTGAGACACTTAATTCTTTCATTTCGTAATTTGCAGTGTGATAAAGCATATTCCCCTGTTGCGAAGAGAAGAGTTTCTTTTTCAACAGAGAATTAAAAAAATATTAACGACACACGCGATGGAGCGGTTAGCATACCGGTCTGACACGTGGTGGGTCCCAGGTTCGATCTCCGGCCAGACAGACATCTGAATGATGAGTTTAGATTTCTGTTCTGGTTCTAGGTGTTTGTGTATTCATCTTTGTGTATCCATGGCACCCACGACACAGGAGAAAATCCTAGTGTGGGGCTATGGGTGTAGAAAACTCATATTGTTTTCTTTGGTTAGGTTTGTGGGCTCGACATTAGGTTTGCCGTATTGTAATCGCCACGATTACACTCAAACGTTGTCAGGCAAACTTTTTAACTAGGTTCTAAAGCAAATTTCTGTTCATGCAGTGGTCTTGTATGTGCGTCATCCGAGCACCGACCGCTCCAATAAGTGCATCAAACCGTGATCAGTGACGTAATACTTCCGGCCTCTAAGTATTACCTCATTGTTGGGCTCGGAAGCCCGATGGCCCGCTCCCATTCTTTCAGCCGGTTCAGTGAAAGGGTCCTCCGATATACTTTTACCCTCCCGACGGCGCCCGCACAGAAGCGGGTGCGTACAACGCTCGCCGTCTTATAAATTCGGTGAAACCACTGCGACATCACATTACAAATTCGGCGGTTGTAGCAAACAGCCGTCCGATCAGTGTTATATAGTTCTGTGTTGTGATCAAACATTCGTATAGTGGTTTAGTTTCATTAGCGTGACTCGAATTCTAATAAGCAATCAAAATGAAAATCACGGTGAGTGCGCGATTGTGGAGATAAGAACTATCGAAAATAAGTGAATAATTTAGCTATAAGATGTTGCATAAATCCTATAATTTACAAATTTTAATATACAATAAAAATAGAGAAAATCAAAATAAGAGTGAAAACATTTATCAGAGCTTATCGAGTGTAATTAATTTGGTAGTTTATTCGTAGAGTAGATATTTAATTCTGCTCGTAAAAGCAAAAGTGAAATTAAATTTATAATGAAGGCTATAATCTTGAATAGTGCCATGCGGGTCCTCGTTTTTAAGCGCGGTAGAAACTCGTTTCGGTATCCCGTCAGTGTTTTGCATTGATGAAAGTGAAATAAGATGTAGCTTCACGTCGATAAATATTAATTATAAACTTTTTCATTAAAGATTTTTAAGTTCTTATATTTTAATACAATAAATTTGTTTACAGATTGTATTCGTCATCGCTCTTAGTGTTTCAACAACATGGGCTATAAAGACTAAAAACGAAGAACCAAAGGATAAAAGGGAAACTCTTGGAGGATATCCATCGTCGGGACATTCTTCGCTTAGTTACCAGACGCCGTCTCTCGGTCATGAGGGCGCGAGCGCTATCAGCGTCGGTGCTGGTTACAGCATTAGTGGAGCTAAACCTAGCTTCACTTATGGAGAACCAGCCAGTCAGCATGGGTCGGGTGCTGCATACCAAATTTCCTCGGAAGGTCTGCCAGCCAGCGGCCATGCTACATTACAACTTGCACCTATTACACTTCAAGCCAGCCAGGGTCATGGAGGTCTCGTCTCTAATGACCTGTCACAACTCATGAGCCAGCTTTCTCATGGTCTTAATACCGGAGCTATCTCTTTACCTGGTGGACAGGATGCAATTTATCAATTCGGAGGACAGACAGCTCACGGTCAAGGCGGTCAAGAACTATCTTTTCCTCAATTTTCATATGGAGCACCTAAATTGCAACAGTACAGTCTGGGTGAACAAAGTCATGGATCGGTTCCAGCTTATGCTGTAGGTACTAAAGGTCTGGGATCTTATAGTTCTACGGGACCCGTTCTTTTTACTCCATCTGAATCTCAAGGTTCCGCTCAGAGTTATGGTGCCCCTAGCTCTGGACAATCATACGTTCAACAATCCCTTCCTGTTGGTGACTCCGGATTATCAGGTCTTTCCTTAGGTGGAGCTTCCTTTGGAGGAGGTCATTCATTTGGTGGATCTTTAAAGCACATCGGCGGTGGCTACTTGCCCCCAAGCAAAGCTTCATTCAAACCATCTACTTTCCTTGGTTCATCAGTTCAAAGTGAAGGACATGGTCTATCTGGTATCTCTGGTTCATACGGCACCCCTTCATTTTCCAGCTACCAACCTTCATCCGGCAGTCATGGTCTATCCCTAGGATCCAGCCACGGGCATAGCGGAAGCTTCGGAGGCTCCTTGGCCGGATTTGGTGGTGGCTCTTCCAAATTTGTTGCTCCTTCTTATCTCCCACCTAAGTCGTCTGAAGGTAGTTTTGGATCCTTAGAATCTTTGGCAGCTTTCTCTTCTGGTGGTCACTTGCCATCTCCCCCTGGCACAACTTATGGCGTGCCAACTAGCTCGTATTCTGCGGGCAACGCCCACACAGCGTCTTCCAGTCCTCAATATTACGTCACTAAGCATTCTTCTCCTAGCAGTTTCGGTCTTGGAAGCTCATCGTTCAAGGGTCCAATCTCCAGCCACGGATCGCTCAACTCTTTTTCTTCCGGACCTAAGTATAGTTTTGGGGGTCACAGCAGCTCCCGTTACGGACCACCTAAAGATGTATCGGGCGCTTACAGCGAAAACTCCTACAACACAATCAAATATAGTGAGGAGCTGAAGCCCCATAATCATTAATTTGTTTTATGATAAGCGCACCAAAATTACATGAGTATCACATTATTCTTGTAAATATAGGGTAAAGAAGCATGTGAGGGTTAGTGGATACTGAACAAGAACTGATTGTGCGGGTGGAAGTAAGCGAAAGCGTTGCAACTGTTTGGTGTTATTTATTTGCGTACGTTCCGCTAATTACCGGTGCGAGCGGCCGTTTTGATTCTTGCTGTCAGTCAGCTGTGTACGTGTTTTGGATACTCGTGGGAGTGCTTTCTTTTAAGTAATTTTTCTTTTGAGCAATATCGTGTCTGTATCGACCACCTTAGTGCTTTGAACTGATTGTCAAGTTGTTAGCCGAAATATATCTTATTTTCCAGAAAATCCACCATAGATTCAGATGTAATGCGAGCGAATACACAGTGATTTTCTGTACATACTAGTGATTTAAGATAGATATTTATTATTACCTATTTACGTAAGTTGTTATTGTTGCCAATAAAATGTTACCGAAATAATCGTTTTTTTATTCATTCTCCTACTTTATTCGTGTATACCAAATTAAGAAAAGAATAATATACATCTAAGGTCAATTTATTTCACACAAAAACATATTGTAACAAACAAATTTGATAATATGTTTAACTAAATGAATATCTTGTATCTACGTAAAAACATTACGAATAAATTTGCATTTATACGAAGTTAAATAGTTGTAAATCGATAGACAACATACTATATCTAGCTGTATCGTAGCCGAAGAAAACTTAATCGCTTAAATAATCCGTGGCATCGGTTTCACTCGTAAGAAAGTGAGGAAATTTACTGTATAGCGATGAATGCGAGCATTTTTGTTTCTGTGCCAGCATTACAATGCACATTTACTATTCCAAATCGATACCAAAACGTGAATTACAACATTTTAGGTAAAAAGTTTTGATGCCAAAATGTAATAGTTTATTACGGAGATGCCTTCGATAGCAACATTGTATCAGTTACAAAATCATTCTCAGTATAATAACAATACAACAAACAACACATTAAGCGGTCATTACGCATTCTCGAGTTGTGTAAACTAAATGTTATTTAATACTTCACGGTCGAGGGGACATGTAGATCTCAAATGGAAGTCAACCGCATTCACTTCCGAACGCTCGGTTGTGTTATGTAACTTGTTGTTTTTATCTTATATGTTTTCATTTCTAATTGAACGGATATCCGAACTAAAATGGAAAATCCGAACGATTGCGAAATGCGGGATGACATAGTTTTACTTAGGAAGTCATTAATTTTATTTTTGTTTTACGTAATATTATTTATTAGTTTGTAGAGCATTATCAGACGCAGAGTAGAGCATTATCAGAGCATCAGCAGACGGTACGGTGGGCCCAGCTGCTCACCTGGGTGGAGCCCGATGGGGCAACACGCTCAGAGGGCTCCGGTTGCGTTCCTTTGGAGATCCCGGAGTCTTATTTGAAGCGCCGAGGACGGCCACCGCGGGGAAAATAGTGCGGTAAAAATCCCACATAACCTGGCGTAGCTCCCACGGCGTCAGGTACCTTTTGAAGGTTTCCCCCTCGAGAACAAAAAAAAGAGCATTATCAGAACTTCTTAACAAACAAACTAAAAATCACGTACAAATAATTTATAAGTACACTATAATAAATTTATATTATAATATCAAAACTATGAATTATTATTACTTCAGGATGCAGCTAATCTGAGGCTTGTTACAAGAAGAGCTATTCAAATCTGTTTGAACCGCGTAACACCCATTACATTGCATCTACGTTTATTGCTGCATTATTCGTAAAAAATGTAATCGTTCACGGAACATCGGGTATTCTACTTCACACCCGAATGATACATTGTTTGTCAGTTACGCTTAACTTAGATCGCGATATCCGTTGTTTATAAATGAAGCATTATCGATTATGTCGGTTTGTGGATAAAAACTAACGCCTAAGGTTCAATGAGCAACGTAATTATTTCTTTGTCCCAAACCAATGATAATGCTAAAACAAGTAAAGTATATTGGTTTTCTTGACTTTAACATTACTAAAAAAGATTGTGGAAGTGAAATACTAATTTTATTAAATAAGCAAAAACAATTCTACTAGAAAATTCTAAGGCGAGGTGAGCTGTCAAAATATGGGGGCTACTTCGCTTGGGAAGGGCCTGAAAGAAGCAAGAAGCACCAAGCACAAGAAGCCTGTGACTTCTATCTGAGATCCTGGGGATCCCTGTATGCATATTGACGCCACCGAGGGGGTGTTCGTGAGTAAAAATCTCACATAAGGCAGCTTTTTCCCGAGGTGGGGTATCTTTTTAAGATTTTCCCCCGAAATAAAAAAGGAGGCCTAATTTTTGTAAACTAGGGAGTATTATTTCGTATATAATTGTGATAGATGATATATCATCTGATATACTATATGGTATGTAAAGCTATGATATACTATAAATCATTCCCACGCCCTTAAAACTAGTAAGGTAAGATCTACCGGCTGACTCGAAGTGTTTGACATTACCTGATGTTACCTTATTAAATAAGCTGAAGTTGTCCTGTGACACCTTTATTAGAAACTTAGAAATCGAGTCGAACTCACTTACAAGTCAACTCTCCTTATTTGTTGACAACGAATACAAGATCGAGCTGAAAAATAAATTATAAACGAGTAATTTATTATAACATTATGCATTTAGCTTACGATACTGATATCTATGTATAATCAAAATATTATTATGTATTAATATACTACATAATAGGGGCGGCAAATATTGTACACTGAATAACCTATTAGTCTCTTGTAGACTTATTTTTTCCCGGGGATAAAAGTCTTTTGTGTTCGTCTTCATGATATTGACTATGAATTATGTTTTCTAGTCATTTATTTTGTCACCGGGGGGTTTTAGTGCAATAAACATCCCACATAACCCGGCGTTGTTCCCACGGCGTACCTCTTGAATTTCCTCCCCCTCAAAAACAAAAAAAAAAATATTACAAATAAGGTTGATAACAAATAAGGTATATTTCTAATAATTGATATTACTCAATATGCCCAAAATGTTTGTAAAATATAAGTAAGTAATTAATTTCAAATAAATCCAAAGGCTAACCTAAAACATTTTGTACGTCTGGGTGCAATGAAAAATTCATGACGTTAGTTGAAATAAAATTAAAACACAATAGCGTTACAAAATTGCGAAAAATGTGTGTGTAAATTTTTTGCTTCTTTGTTACATTATCTAATATATACAAACATAAGGAAGCGTCAATGTTCATAGATATAGCTTTTTGTAAACATTTAGTAAACAATAGCAATTACATGGTTGTTGATATGAATGAAGTTTTCATATAATCATGGAATTTCCTTTGATTACACAAAATACGCTTTAAATACACTACTTTCTGATATCATATCAGTAAAATACATCTTATGTCAGTCACTCTAAACCTAGTACGACCCGTCTGAGGAGCGGTTCCAGTCCGGTTCCAGGTTCAATTCCCGGCCAGACCTGACATCTAAATGATCAATTTAGATTCTGTTCTGGGTCTGTGTATTCGTCTTTGTGTATCCATGGTACCCACGACACCGGAGAAAATCCTAATGTGGGGCTATGAGTGTTGAAAGCGTTTATCTTTTACCTCTAAACCTCTAAACGAGTAGTTTCATACTGATGTTGATAATGGATATCCAAGAGCGGCATTGAGCCGTAATCAACATCAGATGGAATCGAAGTCCTATCTGAGCTTAGGAGACGGGTTGCTACTCTTAATGATTACGTTGGAACGCCTCGTATAGAACGGCTTTTCCGTGCATTATACTTTAAATACAACAGTGTAACGCCATTATGAGGAGAAATGATTATATATGATTATCGTTATGAGGTGAATTGATATATGCATCCTAATATTTAAGGTTTGACTCCACCTTAAATGGTTTTACCACCTAATTTATATGTTTATAAATAGGCAAATATAAAACACAATATCCACATATCCATATACCCTTACATATTAAAAAGCGAAAGGACTTAGTTTGATTAATTGCCTAATGACTTAAATTAATAAGGCTAGAACGATTAATTACAGAATGACTTAAATTAATTAGGCTAGAACGATGTGGACAGTTATTTTAGTATCATAAGATCTACTTAGGAAGGATTTTTGATAATCCACTCCTAAGGCGATAAATAGCAAATGTTTATATTACAGGCTGGTATGAAATCACGGTCAATAAATAGTATTCAATAATTATTAAAGTAGAGTTTCGACCACTGGAACACAAGAGCCTACAATACGCAAACAATATTAGGCTCATGAACATAATTGCACTTTTATGTAAACGGTTTGAACGAGCTATATTATTAGCGTTTAATTACAAGGTAAGTGATATGAATGAAGTTTTAATGAAATCTCTTTGAATACGCACCGGCATATGTTCAGGAAATGTCAGTTTACAATGTTATTTCTGCAGACATGAGTAACTTTATTGGATTTTAAACGGGTAGTACCTAAGGCACTGAGCTTTATTAGCTTTATTAGTTTTTTTTTTGTATATTTTATTTTTTACTTATTTATATTTTAAGACCTGTTTTATGTTTAACCTGTTTATTTATGTTTAACCTGTCAGGAGAAACTTTTTGTTGAAAAAAATCAGCATATATTTATTACAGACCCCCCATTAGCAAAGAGTCTCTCCTTTAACAAACGGGTAACGGGTAGTTACAGGTTGCATTTACCATGTTAATAACGAACGACAATGTTAAACAATCTAAGTACTAGGTTTAATGATAAACGCTTACTTGTAACCCCATTATTATTAACGTTTCATTAATTACTCTCTATGAATATATAATTGTTAGATATATAATTGTCGACCTTATTAAATTTCAAGGTAGGACTCATTTTATTGGGCTACCGATCTTCATCGGCAGCAATGACTACCATACGGCTCAATTTTACAAATTATATATATATAATTATATACTAAAATTGTTTTGACTATAGAAGCCGGACTATTAGTTATTCATTTTAGCGGTTATTGATTCGTTATTTTCCTAGATTTTATTATAACAGTAGTAACAAGTACTTGACTCGTTTAATTATAATTCCTAACTTGTACTGGTTTCGATATTCTTATTCATAGCCATTAGACAGATATTAATTTACGATAGTGCTAGGTCGTATTAACAACTTTGCAGAACTACACCAGGAAGGAAAGTGTTTGTTATATATATATACAGATTATAAATGTACTACGTGTACATATATAATCTTTAATAGTAATCTACGTAATGGTAGGCGGTCTTTAATGTTAACCTGACTGAAATGCTCATGGCTTAGTTGCGTTTATGTATCAAAAAAAATCACAAATGCAAAATCGCCTGTCTGTCGTTTAAGGCGACTAAAAGGGGGCTTGCGGGGTTGCGCGCGGCAAGAGTGAGAGCTCGATCCATACAACCAAGCGACCTCGGAAAAGACAGCAGTATCTGTGGTCGCATACCGTCCTAAAGATCAGACGATACGGCAAGCCCAGGCGCTCAGATGAGATGCGCTGGGAGGACTTTGGTTGCGTTTCGTTGGAGATTCCGAAGTTCTCTTCGTAGCGACGAGTACGGTTACCCGGGAACCACCCCGGTGCGTTAAAAATCCCACATAACCCGGCGTCGCTCTCACGGCGCCGGCTACTTTTAGAATGTTTTCCCCTCCAAAAATCAAAAAAAGGTTAAGTAATGCACACACGCTACACTCAGGACTCTAATCTTAACTAAACGGGGATCATTACAGATGTCCATGGGCGGCAGAAGCCACTAACGTACAGATGGAATGCATGTTAGCTTGCTATAACGATTAAATAAATTGTTATTAAAAGAATAATCCCAACTTCACAAAAATAATTAACTGCAAAGGGAGACACAAATACCGCAACAAATGAACTAGAAATCATGTAGGTATGTTTTTCGAGGATCTCGAGAAGTTTTGAATGTTTAATGTTTGGTTTTATTAAATATTAGACAATATATTTATTACATATTAAATTCTTCTTATTTGTCGGAGTGACAAACGCTATATAACTTTTAAATATGACGCCAACGGATACAAAAAAGACGGAAAAATAGATTTTTTTCATAACAGTCAAATATAATCTTATAAATATACCTATTAATACAATACCACTACTTTTTAAAACTCAAACTACAAAAATACTAAAAATTAAAATATAAATTATAAGGCTCTATGCCTAGGCCTATAGAACCTTATAATTTATATTTTAATTACAATCAAACAACAACTACAGAAAAAGTATAAAATATTTCTTATGTGTTTCCCGATTGTAGTGCATACATTTTCCCTTAGTATAATCTGTATTTTGTTTTAGTAATAAAAAATATATTTTATATTAATACTATGTCAGAACAGTTATTTTCATAAATTGTATCATAATAAGCTTTCAAAACATTTTTTCCTTGAGCATAGTATGTTAAATATAACTATATCTGTATCAGTCATGTGTTTAAAGTATGTATGCGTGCCTTTTTCTAGTTACTCATCGCACGAAATTGATCTCTCGAGTTCTCGTGGCAGTGAGATTATTTTCCGGTCTCGATTAAATATAAATTTTGAGAATTCTATCCTCAGGAACGCAAAAATCCTAGTATGGCACGTTGTGACAATGTTCGTAGTTTTTCCGTTATTTTTATTTGTAGTAACTTAAATTGGGATTATATAAAAATACATGTATTTTTCCAAGAGTTACTAAAAAAATTTGGTAACTGTTTAAAGCCAATTATCATATATGATAGTTATATAAAAAAGGGTGGTTAAATAAGCAATGATTAAATTATATTTCAATGGCAGTGTTTCAAGGAATATACTACTGCGGTCATGAAGCTCCATCTATCTTAACGCTACGAACTTTATGAGTAAAGTCTGTGGTTTACTATCACTTTGCTAGTATCTCTGCGCTAGGTTGTCTTCATTTAGATACACGTATAACCTCATAGATGGAGCTTCAGCTAAAAATTACATGGTATTAAGTTAACCAAACTGCTAGTTGGTGTCTTTGTCTTTTTAAATTGCATTTCGTAAGACTTTTGTCTTCAATAACACATCACCTTTGTTTGGCGTGGGTCCTCATTATTTAATTACGGTAATTTTAAATAACTTAAGTTAGGTTTTTCAATATATCATTTTTATATTTTGACATCAATATTTAATCCTTAAAAATATATTTTATGTGACGTAACTCACTTTAGATGATGATTCTGCATCTCGAAATTTACACGCGGTGTTCCATTGTAGGCGCTTAAATAAAATTATAAATAATAGAGACAGAGTTTTGCGAGCTATGACTTGTTTGTTGGAAATTTACTTCTGTTTATGTATATATTTTTTTAATTCCTTAGTCATACTTTTCACAATTTTAACTTGTTAACTAGAGTACTGAAATTTTATCTGATGGAAATTACACTAAGATTCTATTGCACATATATTTCCTTTTCCTTTATGAAATTAGTAAGCGCCCCCGTAAGCTTACGTAAAATTGCTACATTTCATTCGATTCAATTTCTTAAGCTGTATAGTTCCCGTCATTCTCCATTGTCAGTTAAAGAGCAACACAATACACTATTTCCAGGCTTCTTCATTAAATCTTAATAGCCAGGCGATAAATATTTCTAAAGAAATGATTTTAAAAGAAATTCGAATACAATTTCGTTGTTAAAATAAATCGATTTTACATTTGAACAATAAAGTGTAAATGGACTCTATGCGAATGTTTCCACGATAGTTATTTAGCAGTAGTTAATTTTCTAAATTAACGGTGTTCACGTCAACGAACAGAGGTGCTTGGTATACGCTGCGAAGGTTTTGTATCAGAAAAATATTGTATGAATACTTAAAAGCAGTTTTTGTTTTAAAATAAACTAAATTAAAATTAATTCACTCTAAGGCTAATTTATAAAATAAAAGTTAAGATTTGAAATGCAAGGCATTGTAGAGGTTGTAATACATGTACATTTATCAGACATGTTTTTAATTCCTAAATAAAACAATTTTGATGAGAAATCCTACAAGTTTTTAAGAAGTAATTTTCAGTTTGAATTGTAAATGATTAAATGAATTTAGATTCCTTTCAGTCATTTATACATCATTGCACATCAGTGGATTTGAGTATATAAGAATTTTGTAATCAAACTCTTATCAAAATTAAACTTTTTAAAATCTATAACATATTAATTGGTACATATAAAGCAGCCTTTCGTTTCTTTGAAAAACCTTTACATCACGCTATTACGCAATGATCATGCAATTTTGACAGATGATTATAGGAATATAAATATTGGCGGTTTAATACCCATCAACCTAAAAGTGTGTATCGTTTAATCTTACTTTTACATACTTAAAAAATATTTCAAGCATTAGTTAATAAGTTTATTTAATGTCGTAATGTAAGGAATAAAGAGCGAATCAATTCATCATCTTGATCTCAGTAATATTTGAAGTGTTATTTCGCCTAAGATAAAGTATCACTTGAAGTTGTTACAATATTTTTTTTTGTTTCAAATTAGTATGCTAAATACATAAGGTGTTCCATCAACGATTTGCTATTTTTTTAAAGAAGTGCGCTAACGATTTGAACTATAGCTGCGTGCTATATATTTCTATAGAGGGATGTGAGCTTAAGATAGGGTAAAAACATAAAAGATAATTATATAATTACTTACTTACTCCGCACAGAGTATTTTGACGACCCGCGTTGTGGAGCGGTCATCATGCCGGTCTGACACGCAATGGGCCCTGGGTTTGAACCCCGGCAAGACGGACATCTGAATGATGAGTTTAGATTTCTGTTCTGGGTCTGGGCGTTTGTGTATTC
>DWTU01001851.1:0-12443 GCA_018251515.1 Cecropterus confusis | reverse complement strand
ATATCTTTTTCACAGGGCAAACCTTATGTGGTCGTCTAGGCAACATTTTACATGAAATGTTTTTGGTGGCATTAAAAGTATATTCTTTAACGTTTCATCCAATAATCTGTTCCTGGATGGGGTCAATATAAATTTAAGAACAGAAAAAAGTCTTTCTACTGTAACCTGCGTAGTTGGAGCTGCCAATGTAATAAGTGCCAACTTTGAAAGCCTGTGCAATTTTATAGACCAATACTCAATGGTGTTTTCCGTAAGAGCGAGTCGTGGTGCAGCTAAATATTCAGAAATATAAATAATATAGGTCTAATGCAATTGTATCTTGTGCATGAACTCTTTGAGTGAGGCTTATAATATCATCTAAACTTTGCAGGTATGATTGAAAACTTTCGCCTGATATATTTCTTTAATTATATATTAGTTTAATGTGGAGATTATAATATTTTGTTTTCTATAAAGTCTTGTATGTTAATAAAGGTCATTATAAAAAAAAATCAAGTATACGTTAACATATACGTGAATGGCGTCACGGATATATCCAACAACGGCATTATAAGGGTTATTAACAATGCGCTACCTACGCGGCGCGGCTAACGATCGCATCATGTTGTTTGGTGCCGTTCTCTCTAAGTAACACATGAGGTAACATTCCCTAGATTTTTTAATTTATTTATTTGGGTTAACAAACAGTACACAACAAAGATTACAATAAAACAACAATTATAAACGTTATATTACGTCGCTAACCAACACCGTTAACCACGGATTACTAGGAAAAATAAACAAAAATGTTATTGAAAGTGGAGGAATACATTATAAAGGAGAACTTAATTTTTCATACAGACTACTCAACAGAAGTAGTGAGCGATACTTGTTTTTTAAATAAGCCAGGACGAGTATTTATCAAATCCAAATCTTTAAAGTTATCATTTAAAGTTATATAAATTCTGTTGATTTACAAATATTTATTCTTTCATTGTCAAATTATAAATTTATCAACCGCCATAGGTCATAACTTAGCATATTCATATTAATTTATAATATGTTCCAGACACTCGGTAAAAGCCCGTAAAGTAATTCATTTCCATAGAATCCTAACTAACAGTCACCTACCCAGGTTAATCCTAAAGTTTACCAGTAAAACTGAGGTTTACCTAAACATAATTTATATACTTAATCATTTGAACATTGTTAACCACTACGGCGACACGTAATAGGTATTTTAAAAACTAAGTATGCGTATTTTGCCTCTTGTGCGTCTAATCACACAATAGATTTAATTGTTATCTCGGGAGGAATTCGTCCGGCACGACCTAGAGAGTTAAAAGATTAATGTGTACCTACCGTAACCTCCCAAAATAAATGCTGGGTACCTAATATATGCTTTGCTTATGTCATGGCGTTGTTAAAAACTCCTTGTTACGTTTTAAATCGGCTCGTCTACATAACTATTCAAGCACCTAATACCTACCTAACCTGAGCGCGTTAAAACTCATCTACCCTACTGAACTGACTGCCACTCAAATAAAGCGTGCTAATTCTTCGAGCTAGGTAAGTATGTATGTACCTACTTATCTAGCTCAAAAAATCAGAGCCTACTAACTTATTAAGTTATACGATATAACATTAAATCTGAACGTACATAATTTATCATAACTATTGCGTTTAGATGTAGGTATACACAATAAGTAAATAAGTTAGTAGGTAATTCGTTCACAAATAGATCGGAAATTAAACAAATAAATGAAATGATTCTAAATAGGTAGGTGAATACTACTTTTAATTTATTTCCACATTCCTTGCATGCGCTGAATTTTACAGTTTCGTCAAATTAAACATCTATGGACAGCATTAGATACTCTACTCATAGAGCCCGCTGATAGCGGGCCACATACACATCTCAGAGGGTTCGCGTCGAGCGTAAAAACGCTCGACCTCCCGAAGGGCGCCCGCTTCCTTGCGAGCTCGAGGGACTGGTATCTTCCGACCACCAGGGCGACTAAGACTGCAGCAGGAGCCAAGCGCGGTCACTGAAGACCCAGATCTGCATCGCTATCAAACGGTAGCAAACAACACCGGTGGACAGTGTATGCAATCAAGGAATGGTCCGGGCAAAGAGGAGTTCCTCGAGGCCTGCAGACCTTACGCCATGCGGCGACGCCACGCCACGGCATAGGACGACTTTCAAAGTATAAATATGCCCAGCACTTTATATCTCGATTAGACATCCAGAAACTAAAAATGCTGATTTAAGACTGTCCGATATCGATCTTCCTTGTGTTACGAATAGAAATGGTTCGCAAACGAAACAAAAACAACAAGAATTTAATTTACTCGTTCTATGAGACATTTTGGTAAAAACAAAATCAATTCATTTCACAAAAACTCAGGAACAGGGAAAATGGTATCAAATATTTCATTACGGGTAGGTAAAGATAACAATTATTGCCGTAATACAAAAATGTGACGTGACAGATTATTTTCAAGCATCATCTTTAATACTAAGTAGGTTGTGTAATAAAAATATCGGTGTTTCATCGAAAATATATAAAAAATGTTAAAATTTGTAAGCTAGTGTAATTTAGTTCCAATCAGTTTGGAAAAGAGTCTTATACCCCGACGTGGGTTATTTTACAGGTTGAGCGCTATCTCATTTTTAATGTTGATAAAATTTTAGTAAAATTCTTCTACAGCTTGCAGGGACATGTCGCGGCCTTGTAAGATCAGAGACCTTATTCACTATAAATTATGTACGTAACGTAACCGAACGGTTACGTTATTGCATAGTCTATGATCAAACTATTTGATTTGTACGTTTATTTGTTTTTATCGAAATATAAAGTTAACAAACTGTGCCCGCGGTCACAATGCTGGCATATGCATAAAAAAATAACATGAAATAAATACAACAATATCTTCAATCATTTAACGAAATAACATTTATATAAATGACAACGTAACCAACCCTACATAAAACGTTCAACCTAATCCTAAACCATAACGTAAGCTGATCTACTGCATCATCAGGGTTAAGGTGTTCAAAGTAAATTTTTTCATTATATTCCTTGCTAAGATCCTATAAATATATAAATATGTAAGAATAAAAAATTAACAAAAAATAGAATCGACTTCCATGCCACAAGAAAGTAAAAAATAATTCAAATATTTTAGTACATAGTACACAGTCGGCGCCCAACATACTTCGCTAGATCACTACGACGAAACTATGTTCTACATTTATCCGTCTAATGTCCTTGCTTCGTAATTTTATTATATATCCGTAAGCAGCAAATGGTCAGCTTCTATGGTTTAGACATTAAGTACCCCTGCATCATCATGGTTGAGGAGTTGACTCCAATTTGACTTCTCATGCTTTTTCTGTTTAGCAAGCTTATGCTATATCCGAAAGCACTAAATGGCTAACATTTATGGTTTCGACCTGCCGTATCTTTGCATCATCAGGATTGAGGAGTTGAAGATCAAATTTTTCACCGTTAGCCTCTGCTTAACAATCTTATTATATATTCGTAAAAAGGTAAAAGGTAACCTATGTCCTTTCTCAAGTTCAACACTATCTCTGTAAAGCGTAGCAGACAGACAGAGTAACTTTCACACTTATAAATAAATAAAATTGTTAATAATGAGTTTTATTATTGAGTTTTATTTATTTCTAAGATAAATATGGAATTGCTAGATTGCCTATTAAAAGATTACCGCGAGATATTTGTATTAAAATGAAAGAAAAGTTGCTGTATAATATATTTCAACTGACTTGTACTTAGTACGTTCGGAGTAATGAGGAAAACGCTGCGACAAGCTTTAGACAATCAATATTATCTTCTTTAGAACAACTTTTAACTGGTTTTAAATTTTGAAGAGAAAGGTCAAATGACCTTTTTTCGCGCAGAGTTTGCGTTACGTTATCGGCAAGGAATCTTGTTTCATAGAGAATAAAACTTTAGGACAACACGTATATATATTTTCCAAGTAACGTCTACGCTTGCAGCGAATGTTTCGTGGCCCTTGGGTAAGGTATGAGGCGAAAAACCGTGTGATGAGACATTGTCTGTTAGTGTTGCATCCCGCGTATATTCCATGTTAACTAAGGCACTTACAGTAGGTACTTAGGCTCAACGGTAAGACCCGAGCTCTCACGTTCCGTCGGGGCAGTGTGATAAACGCCTAAGAAACTCGACAAAGACAAAAAGTTTCGGCCGTCTGATACCTTATACGTGAAGCAAATCTTTGTACCACATTTTTACGAAAATTACTCGGATGGAGGGGTATGGAAGCTGACACAGTTATAGTTTATATAGAGAAGGAGTTCAGGATCTACTTTTTTTAATAATGCATAAAAAATACATTACATCAATAAGAAGAACATTACATACACTACCATACATTTGACACTTATATACTCCTCTGTTGTTACTGAATGTGAAAAATAGTTTATAATGTGAATAATTAGTGACTTAGACAGATGTTACCGTGGTAAATTACTGGGAGGTGCTACAATAATATAATTTATTTAAACTACTTCATATTTAAGAAAATCAATAGAACTCGATACGTAAGTATTTCTGTAGACTGTGGTGATACAACTCGATAAAATTTAGAAAAAATAATGTACCTATGCTCTTTAAAAAGTTTGAAATAAAAAGTAAATTAAAAAAAAGCCCACTACGCGCCCACGCGGTTTACCGTACCGCTTAACTAAGTCAGATCCGCTACTAGATTGACTACCTTATTATTTACTAGATTTAAATAGTTAAGCCTGAGAACGTAGCGATTATGTAGTCTTATTTTACCTAGGTAGGTATCTAGTTGTTAAAGTTAGCGGTACCCCGCCGCGACACTGTTGTACGATTTCAAAGAGCAAATGTCATATTTCTATAATTAGATATAGATGTATCTCGCTCCAATTTAATGGCTGGTCGATAAATATTATTGACTTTTTTAAAATTTGCTTTCATCTTATATCTGTATAGCGTTGGGAGCTTACATATTTTTTTTATTTAATTTTATACGTTTATTAATATATCTCTGGTTACATAAATTCTTTAAGTCGGGGTGTTTTTAATTATTGCACGTCAGACGAGTAGCTTTCGATTGCTATACTCATTTTGAATGAGTATAGCAATCGAATGACTTGGTCAGTGACAGGTCATTTTATCGACTTTAATTGTTCTTATCGCATATATGTACATTGCACTTTCAGGGTAATATGAGCTCACGTATATCAAGAGGAATACTTTACTTATAATATTTCATACATCAAAAATACTAAGTTCAATATAATATAAAAAAACTGACTAAAAATATTTTTCCCTGGATGTCGTATGTATGTGCCAAGTAAAATACCCGAAAAACTGAACTAATCGAGTTATTTTTTTTTCATTCGCTTCAGAAATCTCTGGATTGAATACATATTTAAAATCACGATGTAATTCAATGTCATGTCTGTCAGTTATAATTATTAAAAAATGAATATTGAATTCAATTCCACTATAGGCAGTTGAAAAAATGGAAATCGATGACAATGACAATACTGTGTTTTTCAAATATTATTACATTTAACTCGATATTATTATTTATATTTAAAACTATGGTAAAACATTTTATTACCTTTGAATTCAAATAATTACATTGTCTATGATAATAATAATAGATGCCACCGTAGGCATCTATTATCAAATATTTTATTACTATTGGTATGGAAGTCAATAAAACATAAAAAATACTTTAAATGACAGGATTGCTTTTATTACTTATCCACCTGAATTGGTCCCAAAAATAAAATTTAGACCGCTAGAGTGATAATTTTAGGTCAACTAAATGGGCATGATTGGTTGACTATAGACCTGACTAATCCACACTTACTATTTTTTTTAACCGTTTTAACCGTCGTGGGTTTAAAAAAACTTAAATTTTGCTTTTTTTTGTCTAATTACGGTCGAATATCTATCACTGCGTCGCTCAACTATTATAAATATATACCGAAGTATAACTAAGTATATGTGATTTTCTTTTTAATATTCATGTCACGATACGCAGCTGCAAGCCAGTCAGTGAATATGTGTGATTTTAAAAATTGATCATGATTTGTATTTACAAACCAACAATACAATATATTTATCTTGCACGATGGTACAGGGGTATATGTAATATAGGCTTCTGTTTGGATTTAACTTATTACGAAAATCTTGCGTAAAAAATGGATATTTCAATGACATACATCATGATTATATGATCACAGGATTTCATGGTGCAGTTAAGCAGGTATGCAATGTAAAGAAATTATATAGAATATTATTTTTAGACTATGTTGTAGTTATGAATTATGCAATAAGATTAATAGATTATAGAAATCTTTATATAATGAGTAACTTCTTTATGTAGTGCTTGTAAGGGCTACGCCGTAATATTTCCGTTTTATGAATGATGTTGGATACGTATTTTTGTGTAAAAGCTACAAGTGTTTTTTTTAATAGGAATAAAATTGAGTTGGATAGAATTTTATGTGGGTTTACGGCTTAAAACATGGGAGGGTTGGAGGTGGCGGGAGGGCTGAGGGCGCGGGCCGCAGCGCCGCGGCTGGCGGCTACATCCCAGAGGGTGGCGCGGTTGCGCCTATAAAAGGCTCCACTCCAGCGTCAAAGTTAGTCAACGGCGACGAGCGCGAGCGCGAGCGCGCGGCGCCATGTCTTACCACTCTCCCGGTAACGAGAGTGACGCGGCTGTCGGAGATATTTCGCTTGACCCATGGCTGACAAATAGTTCGCTTCAATATGGAAACTCCAGTTTGCTCGATGTCAATTTTAGTACAAATGCTACGAATACGACCAAATATGAAATAATCGTTGTTCAAGTAGCCAGCTCGATGTACGTCTTCCTCACCCCATTCCTCGTCATGCTGGGTGTCCTGGGGAACCTTCTATCAATTTATGTTTTTTTCTCGAGTAAGTTGCGTTTCCAGTCTACCAGCCAATACTTGACGGCTCTCGCATTATCGGACTCATTATTTCTGATCCAGCTTCTTCCACCCTGGTTCAGCACTCTCGAACTAAACGGCCTGTTTCACCAAAAAGGATTTTGTCAAGCTTTCGTCTATGTATCGTACGTGACATGCTGCCTCAGTGCTTGGCTAGTAATAGCCTTCACTGTTGAGAGGTTTGTCGCGGTGCAATATCCGCTGCAACGCAACGCTGTGTGCACCGTGACAAGGGCTCGATACGTCATATGTGCATTAGTCATAGCATCTCTACTGGTGAACGTCCCAGTATTACTGTTCGCCGGTTCGGGAGACGAGGAGTGCAATATAGACCGAGAGAAGTTAGTGCACGCCGCGACGTTTAATTGGGTGGACACCGTGGTGTCGTTTACGATACCGTTGGCATTGATAATAGTCCTCAATACATGGATAATGATATTGGTATGGAGATTAGAACGAGCGCGAATGGGGCTGGTGAAGCAGGAGCGGGTAGTGCCGCTGCTGGGCCAGCGAGAAGGAACCGTCTGCTACGCGGGCTGCCCGAAGTCACAACATAAAGTTACAAGGATGCTGCTCCTCGTGTCATCTGTTTTTGTCATCTTAAATCTGCCTGCTTACACTATGCGAATTGTCGCCTACGCATATGATATGGTGAGTAATACTTAAACTGTTATTTTATTTCCCTATGGATGTAAGTTATAAGTTATAAGCAAAGCTCGTCAGATGTAATTAGCAGAGCATTTGTTTTTGGGTTTCCTAGTACTTTTGGCTGTGCGTTCATCCTTTAAAAATTTGAAAAAGACAAATAAAAGGAGTAATGAATGGCGATAAAAATGGGTGGCTGTGCGCGTCATATATGAGCATATTTATTTTCAACATGGTGGTGAAACGCATATAATGCGAACGATCTTAGTCTTCCCAAGTAGCAACGTGTGTGAAGTAGTAATTGTGTTGGCTTCCGAAGTCTATAGGCGGGTGTAACCACGTACCATCAAATGGACTGAATATTCATTTCCTACTTTACTCTTTTTAAAAAGTAAGAAAAAATAAACAATAGACAAATTATCAATATTTGTGTGCGTAGCCAATTTTATTTTCATTTTCATGCAGCGAGTAAATGAGTATTAATGAGTGAAGAACATATTAACGAGTACCGGGGAAAAATCGCCCTACGGACGAGTTGACCGTGACCTAGAGCGAGATATTTGTGACAATTGTCTAAGGCGAGGGAAGCCCGGTGCCGCGGAGAGCCGCCGCCGCCGCCCGCGGATATTGCAACGCTATCGTTCTTTGACCTTAATTTTATCTCTGATACCGTCAGCGCAACAACATTTCGTGCATTTGGAACAACAGTGACGTAAATGTATTAGTAATGTAAAGGCATATGCGTCGACATTGTTCAAAATGAGCGATTTGTGCTGTTATACCAAGCTCATATTTTGCAAACGGCAGTAGTGTCAATGTAATAATTTACATGAAAAAAAATAACTACTTGTTTCTAGCCCCATTAAAACTATAATGATGCTGAATTAAATATGTAAGAATATCTCAGATCGTGGAATGCTACTAACATTAATATGTACATGAGTAATTTTGATTGTAACATTGATTATTAATAAAAAATATCATTATCTATAACAAAACAAAATAAAATAATCCTAAAATGAAACAAAACCACAAGAATGTTACCCTGATCTATTAAATAAACCTATATATTTTTCGAAACAATATTTAGAATAGAGGTGCCTGTTCTAATTTAAAAGTCCTGTTTAGACCATGTAAACCTACATATATATGTTTAATATAGGCCAATAATAAATATTCCACAAAGATTTCACAGAAATCGAGTTGGGATAAAAATATTTGATCAGTATTATCATGTTGGATAAATAAGAGCCAAGAAAAGACAAATATTATGATAACAAAACACAAAAAAATACTGAAGAAACGCAATTATATCAAATAAAAGTTAAAATTTCAACTTATTTAACACAATTATTAGCCATATACGTTCACAATATAAGAAGAAGCTGCGGTCGGTGCCTGAGCGTTTTTAGTTACGCCACTGCGTTCGGCCGTTTATATATGATTTTCATTATAACGCAAAGAAGCATTGCGCTAGTAATATATAGGACAGTATTGGCACAGTTAAATTTCAAACAATGCACCTTGCCATTTGCTTCGATGACAAAAGCGTCGGAATTGGTGCGAGGGATGCAACGCAGTAATATTTATTTAAAGTACATTGGTAGAAACTGACCGTACAACATTAAATACGACTAAACAAATATCTTTAGTTAAAATAAACAAAGGAACTACCTCCCCCTCTCTCTTTGACGACCCACGTGCTGGAGCGGTTACCATACCGGTCTGACACGCAGTGGGTCCCGGGTTCGATCCCCGGCCACATGGACATCTGAATGATGAGTTTAGATTTCTGTTCTGGGTCTAGGTATAGTGTATTCGTCTTTGTGTGTCCATGGCACCCACGGCACAGGAGAAAATCCAAGTGTGGGGCTTTGAGTGTAGAAAGTGTTTACGTTTGGTACTTAACTAATACTTGAATTACCTACGTCAAATATCTATCTTTCTTCTTTTAAATATTCAGTTTCTGGATAGGATACAATATCACTGACACCCTACGCTACCACTATGCAAATGTCGAGCCCTTGCATTGTGAAAAAACAAAAAAAATTACATATAATAAGTCCGACGTCCATGCCTCAAAAGAGCAACAAATAATTTTAATGTGTATTGGTTTGGTAGATACATAGTATATTGTCCAAAGTCGTTCAACCTAATCTTAAGTCATAATATTAGCAGTACTTCTGCATCATTAGGGTTAAGGAAATCAAAGTAGGTATACAGATTGCTTAAACCGTATGAGTTTGGTATTTGTTCTTTACATACTTTTAATCCCTACTTCCCTACTAGTCCTTACTAATATTATAAATGCGAAAGTAACGCTGTCTGTCTGTGTGTCTGTCTGCTATGCTTTAAGCAAGCTGTACACCTACATTTTGAGGATTAAAGAGTTGAAGGACAAATTTTAATAGTATGTATCTGTTCCATAAACTTAATGGGTTCCGGGTCCGATCCCCGGCCAGACACACATCTGAATGATGAATTTACATTTCTGTTCTGGGTCTGGGTGTTTGTGTATTCGTCTTTGTGTGTCCATAGCACCCACGATACAGGAGAAAATCCTAGTGTGGGGCTATGAGTGTAGAAAGCGTCTTTTTTTTTAAATAATATATAACACTCGATGAACGCAGAAGAGTTCAAGATTAAGATTAAGTCTGATGAGTTGAAGGTCCAATTTGACGTTTCATGTCTCTGCTTAGCAATTTTATTATACATCCGTAAGTATCAAATGGTTAACTCTTATCGCTTAGGCTTGCAGTGAAGGTCAAAATTTCATCTTATATCTTTGCATCGTAATTTTACTGCATATACGTAAGCACCAAATATCTAACTTCTATAGTCTAGGTTCAAAGTACTCTTGCATCATCAGGGTGGAACAGTTGAAGGTCAAATTTTTCATCATGTATCTCTGTTCAGTTGTCTTATTATATATCCGTAAGCTCCAAATAGCTAACTTTATTGGTTCAGGCCTACGGTTCCCCTGCATCATCAGACCTCAAGGACTTAAAGGTCAAATTTTCATCGTAGGGCTCTGCTCAGTAATTTTATTATATATCTGTTGGCACCAAATGACCAAAATGTATAGTTTTGGCTTGCTGTACCCCTGCATCACCAGGCTTGAGGAGTTAAAGGTCAAATTTTTTATCGTATGCCTCTGCTCAGTAACTTTATTATTTGTTCATAAGCACCAAATGGCAAACATTTATGGTTTAGGCCTGCAGTATCCCTGCAACATCAGGCTTAAGGAGTTGAAGGTCAAATTTTCTATCATATCTCTCTGCTCAATAATTTTATTCCATATCCGTTAGCACTAAATGGCCAACATTTATGGTTTAGGCCTACTGTACTCTTGCAACATCAGGCTTGAAGAGTTGAAGGAATTTTTCATCACATATCTCTGCTCAGTAACCTTAATGTATCTCTGTAAGCACCAAATAGCTAACTTCTGTGGTTTATGCTAGCAGTAGATACCCCTGCATCATCAGGATCGAGGAGTATAAAATCATTTTTTTCATTTTTTTTTTCATTATATCGTTATCGTTTTCATTATATTATATCATTATTGCAGATATAAAAGGTTTATGCCAAATTCATAACATCGAATTAAGTTGCATGGTTTTATCTTTAACAATGACGAATTGCCATATAAACTTCAATCCCCTATATTAACTCCTTCAACCCCTTTTTCGCAATAACAAGTAGCTTATGTCCTTTCTCAAGGTCAACTCTATCTCTGTACTAAATTTACTTAAAATCGGGGCGGTAGTTCAGGCGTTAAGCTAGCAGACAGAGTTAATTTTGTATTGTAAAATTAAAATTTGACGCATTTGTAATAATATTACAAATGCGAAAGTATATGTATATACTATATATAGTAGGAATAAAGTAGGGATTGTTGAAGATATAAATTTCGGTTATATAGAATTCATGTTACATTTTATTAAATGCGGGTGAAACCGGGGGCACAGCTAGTCTTCTATATATATAAAAGCGAAAGGATGCTCACTCACTCACTCACCTATTGACTTATTATCGCAAAGCTGATTAAACTACTCAAGATAAAACATTAAAATTAAGAAATTATTAAGGTTTTTTAATGACGTAGACGTCAGCTAAGTACGGCCTTTCTGATATTTTACCTCTAAGTGGGTTAAATAGGAGATAAAAGTTTGTGTGAAAGTCCGCCTATTTGAATGCAGTCTTAATAAAACTTAGTATTCCTGCCTTATGGTTTGATATAATTGAACAAGTATTTTACTATTTTTCGAAAATCCACCCCTGAGATGGTACAACAGGGGTTAGGGAGTATAAATTTGGCACCTGTTGCTTATATTTTTATACTAGGTTCCTAAGTAGAGACATGTTATGGACAATTCCATTACATGTCTCTACTTAGGAATCAATATCTAGAATTATATTTGCTAATTCTAATTGGGTAACATCTAATTAATATTCTTAACAGGTCAACCTACCTATATGCAAAGTTCACTAGAATTTCGTACGTGGGTAATTCCAAATAATCTGAAATATATATTATTTTTGCAAATTGTTGCAAAATTAGAGCAATAAATATTATTTTATTATTATTTTTGTTATAATGGCCCCATAATAATATTTTTAGTTTTTAGCTAACTGTATAACTGATATTTATTTTTCTTAAGAAAACGTCCGGAAATTATTCCATTATCATGTCCCAAACTTTAGATATAAACACTCTCTCGAACGGATCTCCAAGGTGGAGATCCGATCGTCGTGGTGAGGGGGCTCAGTAACCGTGGCTTGGATCACCCGGTGAAGCCAAGAGAGATCC
>DWTU01001850.1:0-12448 GCA_018251515.1 Cecropterus confusis | reverse complement strand
ACTCAGTGGGTTCCGGATTTGATCCCTGGCCAGACAGACATCTGAATGATGAGTTTTGATTTCTTTTCTGGATCTGGGTGTTTGTGTATTCGTCTTTGTGTGTCCATGGTACCCACGACACAGGAATAAATCCTAGTGTGGAGCTTGAGTGTAGAAAGCATTATTATTATTATTTTGGAATTTTCTTATCATTAGGTTAAACTAAAAAAAGTAATCAGTGTTACCTTTGGGCTCCAACTGCGTGCAGAACATACAGTATCTTATCGAAGGTCCCGTTCGACATATCCGTTGGTACGGTGTGGCGGGGGGTGTTACCGGCGTTGTTTTTTGCCTCCAAATCCGCCCCAAACACTATCAACGCTTTCACAATCGTTATGTTCGTCTGTTTCACTGCCAAATGTAGAGGGGTGTTGCCTTCATTATCGCCAACCGAGTGCTCCGCTCCTCGAGACAAGAGAGCCATGGCACACTCCAATCTACCCCGTAGTACATGTATATGTAATGCAGTTCGCCCGTCGAAGTTGATGGAGTTTATGTCACAATTTTTATCAGCCAGCGCCTCTATTACTTCTCTGGATATCGCCCAGTGGAGAGGCGTGCCTCCACGCTTCATATCTTGCTGGTAAAGCTTCGGCTGGTTAACATTAACTATGTCTCCCACGATACCTATAGAAACAAACATATAGTAATTCGAATGGAAATTCAAAATATTTAACATAACATATTTCTGCCTAATAACATCAGTGTTATGTGTTGTCGTGTTCTCTTTTTAAGGGTGTGGTAAGGGAGACACACTCTTGTGAGGCATTCTATCTTAGTCCTCAGGGGTAGCAACGCATCTGTGGCTAACCTAGGGTGAGACTTTGATCTTACCAGGGTTGATTACAGATGTCTATGGGCGGCAGTGGCCACTTACCATCAGGTATATTGCACGCTCGTAAAAAAATGCCATCTTACAACGCTAATGCTTTACTGTTTTACAAAATGGTTATAATGTAACGATAAGTATCCTCTCACTGACAGTAACATATGATCAAACTGAAAGGAGACACATTCCCAGCAGTGGGAAATGATAGGTTAACGTATATAATGACCTTAAATCTCAATATATTTCTCAAACTCATCTGAAATATATGAAGCGATGAAAATCATTTTTATAGAACTCACTAAATAAAATATTCATTACAACAATAACTCGGTTATTACCTGTTAATTCCGACAAAAAGCACTGATTAGAACACATTTTGTACCACGTTATGTACCACTTATTACATTCCTCGGAAGCATATGAGAAAATCTTCAACGGTTCAATACTTATACAGCTCAAAATTGGTATGAATTATTCATTTAAATAATATCATGGAGACAAATATATTTCTAACAATGTGCAATTATTTTTTCCACAGCTATAAAACATTAGTCATAGCGCATTTGTTATTTCGTTTATAGATTGTGAATATCTATAGTTCGCTCTCGTGATTATAAATGGACATTCAATAATGATCTCATCAATAACACACCTAATAGTTTCAACTATAGCTAAGAACTATTTCGGAGTTGGAACTATCGTTGTTACTATACGTACAAGAAAAGGTAACAAAATCGATCAGCTATTAAGAAGGAATAACGAACTTACTTCGGAATTTATATTATAAGAGGACAGAGTGAGTGATTGACTAACATGCCGATATGTTAGTCAATCAATCACTCAGTAAAAACGGTTGGGCTTAGGATTTCTAGGAACTTGACATTTCCCATACGTTCTTTAAACATTATATGACTGGATAAGAACGAAAGAGACCGAAAAAAATATTCAGCAAATTGACTTAATCACTCCGAGAGTAATCTCTTGTCTAGCGAAATAAACGGTTTCGTACTAGAAAAGGACAAACATAAACGTTATGCCCCTTTAATAAACGTTCACCTTAGGAAACTTGAAAATATGAATGTAATTTAATAAATAACCCTGCAAATTTCGCATTAGCTCTCGTCCTCACTATGCGACATGCTTTATAAATGTACTAGAAAGAAGTGTTGCGAATACAAACCCCAACTCCCTCCTTTGCGAAGTCATAGAATAAGAGTGAGGCACGCCCTGTGCAACAGCGTGTACCCTGACGGTTGCACACGTTCTTGGTATACAATTCGGTAAAAGCTAGTTTCATACACACCAGGCAGAGTGGTGGTCGTCCGGCTGTTAGTGGAGAGGTTGACGTCAGCACCCGCCAGCAGCAACGCGCGCACGCAGTCGGGCGCGTCCGCTAAGCACGCTACGTGCAACGGCGTGTACCCCTGACGGTTGTACACGTTTAGGGATGACTTGTTCTGCGAGGCTATAATCTGTAAGAAAAGAAACTGCATTAGTAGGGTTGGTTGAAACACACAGTACTAAACTATAGATAATCAGCCAAGTGCGAATCAAATTCGCACGCAATTCTGCACCATCAATTATTTTACACGATCAAAGTAGCTATAATAGTACATTCATTGTGTGTTCGGTTAAAAAGAATCTAGAAACATCAATTGTTTGTGTCTTTTATAAACATTTTGCAGCATCATTGGTGCCAATGTGTCCAATACAAAGGATTATTAGAATCAGTACCACTTGTTCGAAAACAGAAACGAAGTTGAAATTGAAATCTTTAGGAATTAATATTGAAATCTTTAATAATTGGAGTCGAAGTCTGAACTTGAGGTATAACATCAATTGGAGGTTCCAACTTTTCGGAATCAGAGTGTGGCCCCTTAACAAATTATTTCAACTACATAACTAATGCCAACTACTAAAGTAACATATGCCAATTAAAGGTATTTATTTGATTGCCCGATTTTAAAGCTACTGCAGCAACATCTTCCTGTGTTACATCAACGTCACTGCGATCATCAACACTACCGCAAGAACTAAAAAACAACGAACGCAATTCTTCACTACTTAATACTGGCATTGTTGCAAATCTTTTACACATAATTATATTACCCTTGACCCAAAGTTGACATTAAAAAATAAAATACAAATAAATAGTAGTGTTCAAAATGTCAAGATTAACTACTCAAGTCAAGTAGCTTTGACCATTTTATCCCTACTTATATTACAAATGTGAATGTAAGTTTGTTTGTTACTCTTTCACGCCAAAACTACTCAACCGATTTTCATGAAACTTTGTACACATTTCTTAGAGGTATTAGAAGAAACATAGGATACTTTTTAATAAAATAAAATGCAATCTAAAAACCCGCGCGAAGCCGCGAGTAAAAGCTAGTAAGTAATACTTACGTTAATGATTTCCTTGTTAGTGGCAGATGCATAATGGTAAACTGTGTTACCATCAGTATCCACGGTATCCAAAGTGCATTTGAGGGAGATGAGGCTTTGTACCATGCGTACATTGCCTGTTTTAATTGCCACCTGAAAAAGCGCTTATCCTAAATATAATGGAAATTATTCCACTTAAATAAGTAGTATATAAATTTTATACAGAAATGTCATATTGTAAACGATGATTAACGATTTTTCTATAAATGAACTAGCTTTAAATTTCACTGAAATATGTTGCAAATATAATACAGGCAATTTCAAATTTTAAACGATTTTTTAACATTTTTTTTATTACTGAGGGACTCATTTCAACATAACAAGAAAGCTATGTTTATACAGGATACTTGCTCTACAATCGAAAACGAAATGAAACCTCTAATAAGCCCTGCATTTTTACATTAAATAGCGACTATGACACCCACCTCCTATTGAACAATACATTGAACTTGCACGCGAAAAACTTACCATAAGCGGAGTGGCGCCAGTTGTCGGATCAACGTCATTGATGTGTTTCTGTACATCTGGCTCATTGAAGAGTTCGTAAAGTCCGAAATGTGCGACTAAATGTGCTATTGTCCAAGATTTGTTCTCACTTAGCGTGTCGCAAATCTTCTGTAGACTAGCTACTGTGCACTGCAATACGATTTAATTGCAATGTATACATTAATAAAAAAACACAATTCTTCTGTCATAAATCACTGTGATTTGTGTGATGTAGTCCATGGTTAAAGTTATTACAAACTAGCTATGTCCTGCGGTTTCATCAGTGTTTTAAAAAAATTACAATTTTAAATTAGATTCATTTTTGATATAGCAGATGAATTTTAATTAAATAATCTTAATGTTACCCAAAGACAGTGAGTATAAATATATTATAATATATATATTCCTAAACATTTCAATTTAATTGAGTAGTTTGATTTTGCAATTACACACAGCATAAAAAAAATATATATAAATTATAGAGTCTTATCTCAGTTCTCCAAACAATCTTTTTTACAAATTCATATTCACAGGCACATTTGAAAGCGTTGCCCCTTATATAATCAGGGTAAAAAACAACGTTAAGTGTACAAAACTGTGTCAAATTAATGACAATCAAATATTAAAAGACTTTTAAAGTTTCTAAGGAATTAGTTAACTTGAAGTGATTTTAAATTACTTAAAAATCTGAATAGTGAATTGATGAAGTTCAAGAAGAAAATGTATATTTATCACTATGTGAATTTAAAATAAAACACTTTGTGCAATTATATATAATGATACCATGATGATATTAATCAATAAAATATAATGATGATTACGACATGGCTTACTCATCATTATATTTAATTGATGTATATGAATACACATGACACATTTGACCTAATTAGATTATGATTATATTTGGACATTGACCACTTAACAAATAGATGCCAAGTTATCATCAAAGAAAGCATGTTTAAGTCCATATGCAAAAACCATTATGATTTTCATATATATTTTGGGCCCAATTACATTTTTTTTTGATTTAAGCATCCACTCTTACTGCACGCAAACCTGGAAACTCCCTTTTAGTCGCCTGTTACGGCAAGCGGGGGATACGGTAGCCCTATTTTGGTCCTGGAACTACAGGGTCCGAGTGAAATAACATCTAAATACTAAAAAACATATTAAAAATAAGGAAGATATAATTTAATATGAGCGTAAAACAACTAACTTACCTCTTTGGTAATTTTGATGTACAGAGGTATTTTGTCCTTAAAAACAATAAACCTCTCTTCAGATACCTCTGGATTTTCAGATCGGTACAGACTGCAATTCAAATTTAGGGGAGAACTAACTCAAACAAAAATTACGGAAAGTATAAATTCGATATATATATATATACATATATATTATTACCTTTATTTTATATATATATATATGTTGCAGATGCCGATTGTTTAAGGCTTACATCCGCGGATATGGATGCGGATGTCCAAATCTATGCGGAAGCTCCACATAGAATTGGATATATATATTTTTTTCCATAGTATGAAAGTAGCAAACGAATGTGCAGCCCACCTGATGGTAAGTGGCTACTGCCGCTCATGGACATCTGTAATCAACCCAAGATAAGATCAAAGTCTCATCTAAGTTAAGCCACACATGCGTTGCTACCCCTGAGGACTAAGATGGAATGCCTCACAAGTGTGTCTCCCTTACCACACCCTTAAAAACATAACACAACAACGCATAACACTGATGTTTTTAGGGAAAAATAGGTGTGGAGGTGGTGCTTCCAGAGTCGAAACACAAAGAGTTCTACCACTTTCATGAATTTATTTTATATGATCATTGTTATAACTCAAATTTACTCCTCGGAGAAGTCTGCTCTTAAAAACTCTAAATTTCAAACTAATAGAACCCTATGTAGTTCATATAGTACTCTAATTTGTTACATATGTTTTTTATGTTTCATAAGCACACTTTATAAAATATTTTTTTTTAACTATCCTTTCAACATTAGTGGTTAATATTAACTTAACACGAAGTAAATTGCATGCTTATTTGATCCTTCAGTTACAAAAAAGATATTAAACAAACCTGTACATTTGATGCAAACTCTCTGTGAATGGTTTGTGCAATACGATTTCATAGTATTTGTCTTTACTATTTCTTCCATCAGAAGGAATTTTCGGACCGTAAAGCAATATGGAATCTTCTCTGTATCTTATAGGCCTCGAAATATAGTTATCGGATCGCACTTCTAATACTTTGTTCGGAGATTCCTCCGTTCCAAGAAGACCGCGAAAAACTATGAAAAATCCCACTATTATATTTTCCAACAAAGAGGCAATTATTTCATAATAAAAAAGATATTTAAATAATTGTTTTTCATTTAACAGAAATATTTACTTACAAGAATTCAGCATTTTTGATCGCAGTTATGAAAATCCTTAATATTGCTTGAGCTTAAATATAAATATTCAATATTTTACACAAAATACAGGAGTCAGTTCAGTGCAAGCAAGCTATTGAATTTTCTTATGGTTCGCCTGTCATTTTCTTTTCACTTTTTCAGACAATATGAACTTGATATTCTTATGACATAATGACATTCCATGATGTCAAAGTTGACTTTGTCAATTTCTTATATTGACATTTTCGGAGTTGTCAGATACAGAGTTTAAAATCCCCTCACATGTACACATAAGTATAATAATTGTGGTATAAAATACATTTTCTGATTGATTCATGCTTGTGGTGACAGTATAAGAAATAATATTCATCTTTGAAAGTTAACTATTAATATCTCAGAATTACTATTAAAAAAGATTATACAGCTCTTATTTTGAACTTTTAAGTTGTAGATTTCGTATATTATTTACGTACCGGAAGAAAAAGTGCACTAAATTGAGTTTATTTAACTTCGCAATATTTTCACTTAACTTTCCTGAACAAAGTAAATGATTTAAATGTAAGACAGTACAGAAGTGTTTTAGTCCCAACAAGAAGGAAAAGTATTTTTAATGGAAACACAGCAAAATAAAGTTATAAAAGTAATAAAATCAATTAGCAAAGATAATCAAAATATGAACGTCCAATAAGAGTAGTTATTATTATTTTAATAATAACTAATACAGATTTATTTGGTATCCGTTTGAAACATATATAACAATTTCGCAACCGGCACCGCCACTAACTAGTCCAACGATGAAATACCGCCGAACCCGCCGTATGACCGATAATTCTCCAGATGATCAGGCTCAACTGCCTGATTTCATGAAAATGGTAACACCATAGAGATGATCTAACGTGAATCTATCTTTAATTAAATTTCATTTCTTTGGAGGTTTTCACCGTATAGTGATGTACATTATTTAACCATACATCACTGACGGATTGAAAAAGCCGAAGGAAAACTTAAAAAAAAATTGATGGCGCAATTATTGGCGATAGCGCATTACCTAATCGGAAGTCATATTTTGCCATGGTATCCTGATTGCCTCGCTCTCTAGGATCAGTTAGTACAACATATCGTGGGCTGAAGTTAAAACTCAACTTTCACAGATTGTCAATCAAAACACTTAAGATGGGCAAAGGAAAATTAATATTACCTGGGTAACTCCTATAACTGATAAGACTAAACAATACTTATAATACATAAATATGGCTTAGTATTACTTATTAAAACTATTTTGGTATATTTAGGGATAAATAATAAAAACCGCACCTTAATATTTAATCCTTTATTTAGTGGTTAAATAATAATTGGAATACACAATGATTGTGGAATACATGGAAAACAATATGCATATACATAGAAAATATATATCGTTAATTATTTTATAACATAGTAATATAGTAGAAGAAATAATCTTTGGTATAACATTAATTACAATTAAATTAGAGGACTAGTATCCGAAACTAGACAAGTAAGTACATAACATATTAAAAGTTGCAACTAAGTTGAAAGCACGGATAAAATTAAGAAAGTCATCTTTTACTGAGGGGAAAAATTAAACCGTACAGTAGTAATATACCATTTGTAATGACAATAATATTAAGGTTGACTAGTCGGATAATAATATATTATTATATAATATAAAATGCTATATCCTTTGCAATTTATATAGCTCTTTTCGACTGGATCACTCAGATCCAATACAAATCATGACTGGTGGAAATACGAATATGTGATGTTAAATGTTCAAACCATGAAAAGATGTAACAAAGCTCTTAATCTTTATAGGGCGTGTAATAAAGTATTCAATAGGTATTTTAGGCAAAAAATTAAGGCGAATGGTTTAGCAGTGAGGCCCGGACTCCACCAAAGCAGAGACGAGTCGAGCGAAGCAGAGATGTGTTTAAAACAACCAATAGAATTTTGTTATTCGCACATCTCGTCTCCACTCAGCTTCGGTGGAAGTATAATATGATATTATGTTCTGCCAGTGGCGGATCCATGAGGGTGAAAGGATTTTAGATTTGGTAACCTTGAGTTCCATCCTCTCCTTAAATATAAAATTGTCTGTCTTTGATTGATTCAAGGCTACAAAACCAAAAATCCTGAACCAGTACATTGCAATAAAGATAAATGATAAAATAAGCATTAGAAAAATCCTTGTATAAATTACCAACTATTACATATACAATATACACCACATCAACCAATTTGTACATATTATTGTATATTTCGTTTCTTACAAAGTGGCCTGAATATTTACGACTAGACAATAATAACATAACTATATTACATGTCATAACGAAAGTGAAATAAATATATTTAAAAAATCTTTGGTCATAGTTGTCATGATTCTTTGGTACTTAAATGTCATGTTTTGCAAAGCAAACATTTTAATCTTACAAACACTTCCTTTAAAAACAGTAAAAGTATTGCGTTAAAGGAAAAGGCACATATTATACTTTTATACTGCAGTTATTGAACTATTTTAGATCCTAATTTCACATCCTTCTATCCAAGAGGTATCTTCCTCAAAGAAATTCCCTTGCCTAATTAATTTAACACACCACCATACAATATACAGTGTCACATTAATGTATGTATGTTAAACAAATCTTGAAAAGTAAGTTTTTTCTCAATCCTTTTTTCCAAAAAATACTGTAATTTTTTATGTTATTACATAGTAGTTTAAATATAATGTTGTCAATATAATATTGGAGTTGATACTTTGCATTATCACAAAATAAATATAAAAAATATCTTGAAACACAATTCAAAATAAGGCAGGTATAGCTGACTTTAGACTGAATATCTGATTAGGTTCACTATAACAGATGTCTCAAACCAAATAACCGTAATGCAAACTTATATTCATTCTAAATTCAATTATTATTATTTATTACCTAATTTAAATATAGGTCAAAGATAAACACCTAGACCCACACTAGGATTGTCTCCTGTGTCATGGGTGCCATGGATACACAAAGACGAATACACCACCCAGACCCAGAACAGAAAACTAAACTCATCATTCAGATGTCTGACTGGCCGGGGATCAAACACAGGACACTGCGTGTCAGACTTGTATGGTGGCCTCTCCAACATGTGGATATACATGTGGTATACACGTGGGTATGTATATACAGTTGATATAATATGCAATGTGATCAGGAATGTATGCATTGGTAAATCATATGTTTGTCATATTCACTGCTTACTTGTTCAAGAATGTACGAACAAAATCAAGAGTTTAATCATAAGGGTATTGAGTAAGTACATACATTAAATTTAATAACATAAAATTGTTAACATTTCTTGTATTATTTATTGGATAAAAACCTGTGAAGCGTTTCACGAAATAGGCATTGAAATACTTTGTAGCAAGGCGGCACCATTTAATACCCCTCTTAAATGAGACTCTGTGGTACAGAGAGGTCAAAGTTGAAATAAAATTGGTCATATGTATTCGTCTTTCCAATAAACCGATTTTAATAAATTATAGCCCAAAGCCTTTTTAAATAAATGGCTTATATTATTCAAGAAGCTTTGCACTACTGACCGAACCAAACCGAACAGAGATTAGTGTGTACAAACAAACAAAAAACAAACTTTTCTGCTTTATAGTATCAGTATAGATTTAAACTATTTTGTAAGGAGTTAACATTTTGGATAAAACTACTTAGTAATGAGGAAAAACCTGATGTATTTAAGCTGCATGGCTTTGGTTACTGTTTGAACCCGGCAAGTTATCAGGGTTGGCGAGGGGATCAAGTTCAGCAAACAGTTTGAACCATGCTGCTTTGTCATCCTTCTTCGGTACAACTGGTGCCGCAGCAGTTTTTTGTAGTGACGTAGGACTCATATTAATATTATTTACAGCTTCAGGGGCCAATGGACCCTCAAGTAGACCAGATGGACTGAGATTCTGGAAAAAAAAGCATTCAAATTAATAATATTGTAATATTATACAATACATTTTAATATAATAATAAATTGGTTAGTAATATTGCAAAAAATTGATTTTCATGGATCTCTCTATTTCCTAAAATAACTCCTTAAAGCTTAAAAATTGCAATGTAAGGCTGCAATAGAATTAAAATATGCAATAATAAGGAAACTCAATCAGTATGAGGTCTGCATAAAAGCTATTTATGAAGTGATGTATGGAGAAGCTGAAATGCAACACACCTGTAATAAATTTGCTGGCATAAATGATCCAAAATTGGCAGGCAGATCACAGTCTAGACTCAGTCCAGCCAAGTCAGAGTTTACGCCAGCATTGGCTGATGCATCAGCTGCAGTGTTGATTAGGTCGGCAGATGTAGAAGGTTCCCCTGAACTTATGTTTGTTTGTACTTCATCAGTTTTGGATTTTGCATTCACTTTAGATGTTTCTTGTTGCTCATCTCTATAGTCATCCTGAAAATATATTCGGTGTTATTTATCTGTCATTAATAAAAAAATAGCACTTTTTTTTATTTTAATAGAATACAAAACATTGCATGCATAGCTAGCAACAGTGGCTAGTCGGAGAATTATAAAAATGATAATGTAAAATCTGCATAAAAAAAAATTGCACCTCTTAATATATTAAACAAAAAATGAATACCAACTTCTTACGCTTTCTACACTCATAGCCCCCATTAGGGTTTTCTCCTGTGTCATGGGTGCCATAGACACACAAACACAAATACACAAACACCCAGACCCAGAACAGAAATCTAAACTCATCATTCAGACTGTGGGTCGTCAAAAAGGTTTCAGGAGCTGCAATAGTCACTATAATTATTGTATTTACATTAATATTTTGCAGCTACCTGGAAGAACAGCATCTGATCACTGTCTTGAGGTGTTTCTTCTTCTTGATCGATTTCAGGTTTACCCAGTGTGCTCTTTAGTATGTTAAACTCGTACTGCGGTGCTGCATTCATTGTGTCTACAGTGGTCATCAGAGTATGGGATACTTTCGACACAAAGGTCATGAAAGAGTTCTGGTAAGATGACAGGACATGGGAAAACATATTGCACCGTGCAGCTGCCAGCAGGTCTATCTGGAAAGCACAAAACAAAGTACAAGACAAATCAATATTTGTTAATGATCATACAATGCAATGCTACAATGCTTTCTACTTGTCTGTGTACCAAATTTTATCAGTGTTATTGTTTATCAGTGATGATTAAAAGCTTATATTAGAAGCTTATAATTATGACAGTACATAAAATTCTTATTTCACTAAATTAATTAGTAACATTAAGACTTTACCTTCTGAAGAACATCCAAAGTAAGTTTATCAAAAATTTTTTTGCTCTCTCGCACTTGTCGCTGCGCCTTCCGGAAATTATCAAGTCCGCGACCGGTGTCCGGATCGAGCTGGGCGCAGGTCGACTTCATCCAACTCAACGCCGCACGGTATTCGATACGCGCCTTCTCCATAGCCGACACGGTCGCCCGCATATCCTTTACCGCACGACATCTAAATGTTTCAACTTCGTGGTAGAGTCTCAGCAACGGTCCGCGTACCCCTAGACGCTGTTGTCCCGAATAAGAGATCGCCTTCCCAGCAGACACCATGTGTTTCCCAGCCGCATCGTTACTTTTGCCAGCTTCCCGCAAGAACTTCCCCAAAGAATTCTCTTCCTGCGCCAAAAGACACAGTCGCTGCTGGTACTGATCTAAAACTCGTTGCAGCTCCAAGCAACTATCCGATATTGATCGAAACAACTCCAATTTTGCATCTAGTTCAGCGTCAGATGCCACAATACACTCGTCTTCTTTGGTTCCTAATTTATTCAACACAGTCTTTTTTGTTACCCAGTATTGATGTTGCATCATATTTACCTAAAATTGTGTATATTTGGAATAAAACGACAAACTAAAAATAGGTGATTTGTATTCTTTCCTCTTTTATCTAATCAGTGACATTAACCATCATAGCCACACCATCACACCATAGACAGGCGCACTATCTGACATTTTGGCACAAAAAGTAAAGTCTGAACGGACAAGTACCTAGTCAGTCATACAGTTCAATCTTCTAGACATAAATAGTGACGTCGGTCGAAGCTAACATCGATATTGCTACTTTTATCATTAAAACATTGATGTTATAAAACATACTTTTCTTTTCTACGTTTTTTTTAAATTATTATTTGTAAATAAAACTATCTTTATTTACGCAATCAGAGAATTAATGAGGTTTTTC
>DWTU01001849.1:0-12448 GCA_018251515.1 Cecropterus confusis | reverse complement strand
CAGGTGGTAGAACCAGTGTAGTTCGCCCGGGGAGGTACCACCGCCACACTTTTTCTAGCTTGAAGCGGTTCCTTCGTTTCGTTCGACCTCAGGAGTAGCACCCCATCTGTGATCGACATTAGACAGAACCCCTGTTCTATATAAAGTTGCTTACACATGGCAATGGGCAGCAGTAACCACTTAGCATCAGGTGGACTGCATGTTCGTTTGCTACATCAATCTGATAAAACAATACTCAAACATAGTCTTGGTTATTGTGGTTAATGTTACCACGGGAAGATAGTAGTGCCATTCCAGACCGACAAACGTCATCAAAGTTAATTTAATCATGTTACCTATCACTATAATCCTGTATATCGTCCGTCTGCAGGGCTGCGTCACACGATTTGGCGGCGGCGATGATTCCGCTGGGCAGCCGCGCGGGCGCGCCCTCCTTCAGCCCGAGCAGCCGGAGCGCCAGCGAGTAGGTCTCCGCCGCCGCCGGGAAGCAGCAGTACGCTGACTGGGTGTTCAGCAATCTGGAATATGGAAGAGCAACTATCGTTATGAAGGTTGTAGAACTCTTCTTGGCCAAGCGTGCAACCCCTGAGGGGTATTTTAAGGAGGAGCAATCTGAAAAGGTGACTGTCATTATGCAAGCGTACAATCTTTTGTTGCAAAGGCATGTCGCAAATAAAAAAAATTATATCGAGTCAGGATGCTCAACGTCTAAGGGGTCGATTAAGGAGGAGGAAGAGAACCTTTCATGGCTCGACTTTCGGGTGTAACTATAGCAGCATTAAGCGTTGCTGTGTTCTGAGTGTGTGTCTGTGTTTGAAGAATGTTGCAAGGTTTAGGCGAGGTATACTAAGTTATTCTTGTTGTGGGGCAATGCATCTGAAGTCGTCCCCTTTAAGACTCCAATTTATAGCGGGTTATTTACTGTGTATTCGTAGCACAAACGTAGACAAAGATGGTCGTGTCATATAAAAGTGAGCCGGAAACCACACGGAAGTTCTGCTTCTTGCGTGCTCTGCTCAAGTTCTGCTTCGTGCGGTTCCGAGCTAAAAATAGGTGTGTCGGGGATAGAACCTTGTAAACTTAGATCTAACCTGTGACAGCACTCGAGTGTGAGCCGTATGTAGTGCGTGGTCTGCGGCTGCGCCTGGCAAATGTCTCGCACGCGGATGAGCACGCGCTCCGCATCCGCGTACCACCCGGCCTCGTTGAGAAAACCACCTAGAAACGAGTAAGAAACCTATTCAATATGTAAATAGACCTATGGGGTACGACTGTGGTGGCACCACTAACATAAGTTTTCAGCTTAGTAAGACCATTTCTATACATAACAGCTGTGTAAGATCAATATTTTACGTGAAATTATCTAGTCATTCAATTTTTACTAATCACTCAAGTTTTGAGATATACGTACCTACATATATGTATGTGATTTTTTAACGAAACTATGTACCGAAAACTGCTGAAAATTCGTTGCGAGGCCGACATTCATAAAAACTAAAACTGCATAGTTAGATTTTTGTTTAAATCTATATCTCTGTCTAGGTTATTAATTGAGTTTAGTTTCATAAAACATACCTCTGTATTATTTCGTCACCGGTCAGTATAGCTTACAAGGAACAAATTCTGAGAACTAATGATCACAAATTGAAGGAAAACACAAATTTTATAGAAAATAAAACATATTTCACACATTCTCATTGTAATACTTGATGGATCCATTCTTTCATATTATTGCCCTTGATTTTGAATACATAACTTTTCAGTAAATAATAAAATCGAAACATATCATATTTACATTTGATATATAGTGTTTGCCAATAGAAAATTCCAGTTTTCGAAATACATTATTTTTGACAGAAGTTAAAATATAATAAAATATGGAAAAATAATGAGGTTAATTTATATTCTGTTGTATGAAACGTATTCACTTACCTAATCTCAGTCCCAGGTTTATTAACGCGTCGTTGGAGTGTGTGGAGGCGTCGCATCGCGCGAGGTAGGCGCACGCCAGCTCCGTCGACAGCTTCGACCCGTGCTCGATCACAGCCTGCGATATTCAAGAAATTTTGTCCTCTAAGTTTTACAAATATATTTTTAGACGGTCATAACCGGCAAGATTATGAATTTTGCTAAGACTCAGTTCACAAGAGGCAAAATATCTTTGCCCTTAGTATGAATTTATTTTTTCCTTAAAACGAACGTTGATTACGTTTTCGTCCACCATTGCAATGTAGAGTGCACGTTTCCGTTTTCGTTTTTGGCCATACCTTGCAATGTATATTGCAATGATGGGCTAAGTCGTAATCCATGATACACTTAATATACTCCTAGTACGGGCACTTAATGCTGGGTTATGTATGTAGAAAATGGCATTTTTTTAACGAATTCGACAACTGAATCGCCAGAACCACATACATTGTGTACTTAGATCCTTTCGAAAATAACAAACGCAGTCACAAAATATCATTTTTCAAATATTTAGTAAACTAATTATGTGTTTTGATAGATTGTTAATTATTTTTTACGTTGTTTGCCGAATTCTTGCATTGAACAGCGTGGGAAGGACAATAAGAGCAAATGCACAATAAGGAGTAATTTATTATAATTTGCAATAAAATCATATTTGATATAAAATGATTTCATTCAAATATAATACATAAAATTAAGTATCTTTCCCGAATATTATTCAAGGCTTGGTACATATAAGAAAAAGTATGGACAAACAAATAACACTTAGTAGAAAACCCGGCTAGTGTCCGTCTGTATGTTTGTCGACGGACTGTATGTTTCATAGGCAAGCTTATAAAATTACAGTGTCAGGGAACAGAAAAATATATGACGTACCACGTCAACATATCGATAAGATACGCAGTGAGTTCCGGGTTTGATCCCCGGCCAAATATCTGAATGATGAGTTTACCATTTTATGGCACCCAAGTCATAGGAAAAAGTATGGGGCTATGAATATAAAAAAACGTTATTTATTACTTGTAAATACAAACACAACAGCTAACACGAATAATGTGGTATACAAGACGAAGTCATGCGCACGCGCAGAATATATGACGTAGGGCCATTGTTTTTCTTGTTGGGCGTATGTAAATACATTCTTATTAACATAAGGGCAAAGCCTTTGTAAAGTGTTTTAATTTACATTTTCTCTTGATTGTCGGTTTGTTATGCGTACTAATATTTGCCATTTATATAATAATATTTATCCACTACTGAATCGTCTCGAATTTGCGTGGAAATCGAAGGATAAATTACTTATTTAAATACATTATATTTGTATAAATAATATAAATACAGTACGAAACATACGTGTTGCATAGGTTGATGACCTTTCAGGTTTTTTAACGTTAACTAATTGTAATACATTTTATAAAATTGAAATAGCAAACGAGCATGCAGTCCATCTGATGGTAAGTGGCTATTGTCGCCCCATGGACATCTGTTAGCAACTTACACAGACAACTTACACGCGAAATCAATCACAGATGCTACTCGCGAAGACTAAGATGGCCGCCGGTGGGCTACCCTGGTTACCTCCCCGATCGAAGAATAGAAACAGTGTAGGTTTCTACAATGTATTATATTGCACCATATTGCATAGTTTGCTTTTTATGAAGTAAGTCGGCAAAATGCCCACCCCGAATGTTGCGCTTCTGACATCTATGTATCATGCCAGTCCCCTAGATACGACGTTGAAAATTAAGAGACAACATGTTTCCTTTCAATACACCTACGAGAAGTGTCATCTTATGTACCAGTACATTTAATTGTTTCATTGTCGTGAACAATAAGCACGTAAAAAATATAATTTCCGTGAAAATAATTGTAAAAGAAATCGTACATACACAACAGAAGGTAGTAGGTATGTTAAACAAATGATATAATTTTACATACTACATTATTTTGAGGTGAAGGTGAGCTAAGTTATATAATTACACAGTAAATTAATTATTTTTTTTTCCAAATAATCCCAGGCCTAATTACGATGATAAATGTCAAATGTCAACACTGTACTATATTAACCTTCCGCTCGCGGCCTTGTCAACTTTTATGAATATGACAAAAATATTTTTTGGCATTTCAAAGCCATCGTTGTAATGAATCAAAATAAACCTCATAAGCTGAATTTTGATAATTTTGGTTTTTATTTAGCTACAATTATGTCGAATTTGTATATTTTTCCTGGGTCTTTTAATTAATTTATGTTTGAGTTTCCTGCGTAACATAAGAAGATACTTTGATCAGTTTGATCAAGTGGCATTGAATCATATACTTATTCCCATAGATATAATTATGGATAGGTAAGGCTATTCATGTATTACACTTTAGACGTAACTATTCCATATTGAATTGTTAAAAATAATCGTATTTGTATTTCCAACTTTACTCTAATAGAGAAAGTCATTCTTTTCGGTTCAAAATCGAAAAAGTTACGAAATTAGAGGACACTGCTTTTTCGGTATTTCTATTTTTTTAAAGGTGGAATAAAGGCAAAGACACTTCAAGCTGGTTATTTTCCTTCTGAGGGTACATGCCTAATTTCCATGGACGGAAGTGAACGTGTACAATTAGGTAGGTGGCCAGGACTGTACTATTTCTACATCGATTCCATTTACGGACAGATCAAAGCCAAAAACGACAATTTGTAAACTCTTTCCAAAAATACAGTTCATGTTGTTCTATGCGGTTTTCACCGTTTACAAAAAGTGTAGATGAATTTTAATAAAATTGGATTATATATATGTTCAATCAATTGTTAATTCAGTAGTTTTTAATTTGAAGCTATTTGAAACATATAGACAAATAGTCACAGAGAAAAAAAATAAAAAAACATATCATTTATGCAAATATATGCGACGTACAGACACGCATAACAATAATTTTCTTAGACGTAAGAGTACATTAATTAATCCTTTATGAGCTTCTACCAAACAAAAACCGGGCTTACTACTAAACAAAAATTAATATTAGACATTTAATTCGTACTTAAACGCGTTACAGGTAATTATCGCTTACTTGATGGCTCACGACTTTTCAAGTGAAGCTGACCCAATTCTCTGTAGGTCAATTGCGTACTTGACTTTGCTACTGATTCCCTACATTTTTACTGGCATTACCGAGGACGCGGAGTGTCACCGTTTATCTCTTACTCCAAGGTAAGGCGCACTGCTTACTTAGCAATGACTTATATGGAGCAGAAATAATGTATTGAATGTAGAGTGATCGGCGTACGAGTTTACTCTCCAGTGTCGAATGTGTGGATAGGACGTATTATAATATTACTCCATTTACATACACGAACTATCAAACTATCATGCCATTGTGGGTATGAAGTGGACGCTGGAGCTTAAAGACATTTGTTATTGCATCGACTATCTACTCTCAGTCTACTACTAAGTCTATCCATTTCCAAACCTTTCACAAGTCCAAATGTTCAAACCCTTCGACTCTGGAGGAGTGCCTGCGGAGCCGTTTGGACAATGGCGCGTGCCAAATAATAGGACATATGTACATACATAAATATATAGGCTCGAAAAACATTATATGAGCGTACGCGGGGTTGGTTACTGATATATTCTTATAATGAGAATAACTAATGTTATCTTACTAGTCTTACTAATATACTAATATTATAAAGGCGGACATTTGTGAGGATGTTTGTATGTTTGTTACTCTTTCTCGCAAAAACAAAACTATTGTTCGGATTTCGCTGAAAGTAGCGGATGGTAGTGACCAAAAAACCCATTTTTGTCGAATAACGCTGTGTTACGCGCTATGTGTTCTGGTCTGAAAAGTCATCTGTAGTCAACCTCATGTAAGACTAATCTTATCTAAATATGTCTACAGATGTCCATGGGCAGAGCTCACTTAATATCAGACGGACTGCAAGATCGTTATACTTCAATATTATTAATCCCTACTAATAATATAAATGTGAATGTATGTTTGTCTGTTACGCTTTCACGTAAAAACTATTCGGCCGACTATCATCAAACTTTGTTCGCACATTTTAAGAAGTGTTAGTAAAAGCATAGGATACTTTTTATTAAAAAATATATCAAAAAAAAAACAATAGGCTTACACATGATTGTTTATCGAAAAATTAACAATATACTATACAATATAATATATATTAATTAAAAATAGGCTTACACATGATTGTTGATCGAAAAATTTGAAAATGGTTGAAAACGAAAAGTGTTTTGAAAACGAAAACGGAAACGAGCGAAGGCGCGGGTGAAAGCTAGTTACATTACAAGTCGGAATATAGCTTTATTATACAGAGGCAGATTGGTATGTTGGTCGTGCTACCGGGCTCCAACCACAAAGGTTTCTACCAGTAAACGTCTAGAGTTACTTTTACTTTTCCAAAATAAAACGACGCGCGCACTTTAAATATCTTAATTGGAATTCTTAAAATATCAGCAGAGATAATACTAACACATGACGTTACATAATAAATGTAAAGTTCTGTATGTTTGCGTAAACGTCGTGTGCTGTTAGTTCCGACTTTATTATGTTTTCACAAATCGATCACCGTTTACGTTTTCGCCCATACAATCGCCCATCTATACTAATATTACAAAGCAGAAGAGTTTTTTTTGTTTGGTTGATCGTGCTAATCTCAGGAAGTACTGGTTTCGAATTGAAAAAATATTTTTGTTTTGAATAGTCCCAATTATTTAGGAAGACTATATAACATCACGCTGTTTGTTTTTATTTTTTTCTTATGTAATGTAATATATTGCCTTTTGTTTTTGCCGTCATTCTCTTATTATTTTTTATTATGGTATATTCCCTTAATTTGTTATCTTGCTAATCTACTCCTAAAATTAACTTATTGCACCTAATCTTATATGTATTGTTACTTTAAGTCCATACCGTAAGGTTGTCTGGAAGAAATCGCTCCTTAGCGATAAGGCCGCCTTCTGTTTTGTTCTTTGAATTTGGATGTTTCATTGTTATGTTTTATTTTTTGGGTACAATAAAGAGTATTATAATTATTATTATTGTATGTATGTAATGTATGTAAGCGGAGCACAGCTAGAAGAACTATAAATGCGAAAACGTGAACGATGATCGTTTTGAGGTAACATCATAACCTCGTACTAAGGATATTGTACACGTTGACACGGACATGACGGAATGCTATTAATTCCACACGTAATAATTAGTTACACGCAAAGCCGTGACATCACCGTTGCATAGGATGAAACAATGGAGCAGTTTCATCAGAATCGGTTGCAAAATATATATTGTCTATGATGCTATGTTTTGTTGTGGTCACTTGCATTGGACAATATCATCGACAGAGAATATACTCCATACGAAAAGGTTTGTTGGCAGTCAACGCAGAAAACTTGTTAGATAAGAGTTTCCGTCTCCCTCAATCAAAAGATTGATTCTTGTTTTCATCTAAATCTATGAGCCCATTTACGAGCAAGGTCGTGAAAAGTGTAGGATCTAGTTTTGATGAACAATAACTCATTCTATAATCTTAAACTGAAACGAATCAAACACACAACAACCTACATGATCTAGTTGTAGGGACCAGCATTTGGATATACGATAACTTTGACGAAGCCTGAAGTTTTATCCGTATAGGGCAAAAGTAGAATTCCACTCTCTCTCTACAAAACCATCTCGTAGGCATACAAAAAAGGTCTACAAAATCTTCTACCTAACCTAATCGTCCCTTTAGATATTTGTCAGTCAAAAAAGGAACAGCCTTCCTACTTCTCAAATGTACGAACATCTCACTGAACACCCTTGTTCAGCACTCGATTAGCAGTCACTCATATCATAATTTAAAAGAAGAGTCGAAGAGCATTTCTTGTCCCTTTCATATAAAGATGTATTTATTAATTACCTTTATATATATTTATTATGTATGTACTTATTTATATTTAATTAAATTTTGTGCACGTTAAATTTACTTTTCATGTATCCATTCAGATCTTAGTGCTGCTGGAAGAAAATTTTGAAATAACCAGTCCTTTGCAATATGTATTTTTTACTGTAATGTTACCGTGTTCAAACTAGCGGAAAATGAGATGAAGTTTTGAACATCTCTAGAGGTGGAAGGTAGAAGACATCATGAAACTGTTATATTTGTCAATATTCACACAAATAGCAAATTTAGATTCGAATAATTGATGACCAATACGAGTGTGATGATCACCTGGAAACATTGTAGCAACCTCAGCAGGGAGCCGGCTGAACGCAGCAGCTTCTCGAATGTGTCCAGCTCCGACAGCTCTGCTCCCAGTATGCACAGCCTCTTCTCCAGTAGCATCTGTGGACAATGAGAGCACATTTTTATGAATTATCTATAGATTTGCAATTGTTTACGAGGTTACGAGACATAAACTTTCTTTTTTCAAGTGAAAGTTCTTTAGAATCGTTGTGACTTGAAACTCGATGAAACGAAAGTATTTGTCGGCGCTACAACTAGATGGCGCTGTACCCCTTTCTTGATCACGCTAACGATTTTATTTCTTAGCTCGTATAAGAGTTCAAGCTTGGTATATGCAAAATACGACGTCCAAATATGGGATTCAGTGATAACTCAATAGATTTTTGAAAAATTAGAAGTATTAATACCCTCATGCTCAGAAATATTTTATTATAGCTATACCTAACACGACAGTTACTGCTTTCACCAGATAGCCCACCTGATGGATGTAGTCACCGTATCCTATAGACATTGCAACACCAGAGGAGCCTCCAATGTGTCGCTGACTGAGAGCCCCATTTTATAGTGCTCCGGGAATACTCCAGAAAGAATCTCATTTCACATCTTGCATCTTCGTAAAAAAATAATATTATTAAACAGCACGTTTTTAACCGTTGCGGTCGATTAAATAATAAAATTAGATGTACCATTTTATTACAAGTTTTTGTTTAACTCGCGTTAGTTCGTTAGCTAGTGAGGGTCGAATCTTGCAAATAAATTTTAAATCAGTTAACTTCAACTGATTCAACTCAAATTATTCATATGCTTTTGAAATGGGTGACGAGGCATGATTAGCTTAGTGACACCAATGCAAAATGGCGGCCCAATTATTTTTTATGCATGATAATAGATTCCATCAAAGTGATAGTCCATGATATCCATCAAAGTGATAGGCTGTTACTATTATTATTTTAAAAATAATCGCTTGTTCTAATTCTTCTGAGTGCTGTGAATTATTTTTATCAGATTAAAGTAGCAAACCGGCACATGCAGTCCACCCATTGGTAAGTGGTGACTGCTGCCCATGGATATCTGTAAGCAACTTCATATAGAAGGAATGTTCTAGCTGAAGTCGATCACAGACGTACTACTTCTGAGGAAGAAGATGGTCATCTCATGACCCGGCAACCACACCCTTCCACCGAAACGTACGAACTGCTTCACGCTAGGAACAGGTGTGGTGGTACCACCCCTGTCGAAATGACCTGGTTCTACCACCTGGTGAACTAAATTATGAACGCTACACAATAACAATAAAATAGAAACTTGTCATGACTCATTTCGACAACAAAATTAAATGGTCTATTTACATATATAATTTGGATAAATTACATTGAATTAGGTATTCATTGTGGAAATTCCCGAATATAAAACTGATTCTAAGGACATTCACTTAGTGGTACACGGTTACGTAGGGAAAATACTAGGCCGAATAAATACGAATAACAAACGGTTAAAACAATTATTTAATGAAAATGGAATATCATTGTATCAATAATGAAAATAGTCATTTTCATTATTTTCTTACACTACCATCGGATCGGAACACGACCTCAACTGAGATGATCCGCCAAGTCTTAAGTTTCTAACATTCATATAGCGTTAATAGTATACATATTAGTTAGACGCTCAAAGGATCATTTGGACATAAAGGAATTTTTAATTTAGCATTATAAGGACCAATTAAAAGTACAAATTGAAAATCCTTTTCGATCTAATGTAATTGACGCCCATTGAAGCCTGAAGTATCCGTGAGCGTTCGATATCGTATAGTATCGATAAGAGTTTATTGCATTTCCGTTTCAAAACAATCATTGTAAGCCTTTTCGGCCATAATTACAATGTTTGTCTGAATTCGCAAACGGTGTTCGTTTTGAGGAAAGGTTATAAACTCGTACTAAGGACATTGAATTAATTACGTTTGACATGTGTTCATGTATGTACGGTACAAAACCGTCGGTATGCTCCAGCTGACGATGTTGGACGATAATGTGTTGCAGCCCATGATATGGGACTATGTTCCAACCTGTGACGTGCCATGAAAACAAAAATCTAACATATTCTTGATTGCTCAACTTATGTAAAACCAAGTTATGATAATTTGGTAACACGTAGAAGTAGTAGTAGAAATTTCTGGTAATAAACACCTATACATAATAGAAATTTCAAATATTACTTCATGGGTAACGATGACACACGACGCAGACCAAAGCGCTTACTAAATTAAATAAAAAACATAATTCCTATAGCACGTCAACATTTACTAAGTTTAAGTACTTAAGTGAGTTTTAGTAGTTTTAAAGCAAGTCCATAAAACATAGCAGCAACCAGAGCCTCCGCTCTAGTCGCTAGTTATTAGGGCGGGAACTACGGTCGCTGACTTTTTACGACTTCAGGAGAGGAGGGTCTACGAAGAAGCAAAAAATGGGAGTACTTCTCCTCCTAGGCTCCTCAGAATGCATCAGTGCGTTCCTCAGAAGATCCCGGAGCTTCTCTTTTCCCAAACGGTATGGTATCTTTAGAAGACTCCCTCACCCACCAAAAAAAATGGTTTAGTTAGTTTTTTTTTGTCACACGCCACAATTAAATGAAAGTATATCATATTCATAAACACAATTATGCAACACCAATTCCTAAATAAATAAATACAGAGAAGATAACTGTACACAGATTTCTAATTCATTAAAATTATGTTAATGATATTTTCTAACTAAATATTACTATTTAAATTTGTTGAATAACGTATAACGTAATAATAGAAAAGAGGATTAGGTAATCACAGAAATTTGCTACAAAAACAACAGACAGAGCCGCGGGAAACAGCAAGTTTGTTTACACTGCATTTCCGCTTTCGCTATCACTTGTGACTTACACCAAGTTATATAGGACATTGACCTCTGCGGTTCGATAAATGCAATGGCGTTGTACACAGTGCAACCGGGGCTTGTGTTATGAGAAGTAATGTGATCATGTTATAGCATGTTAAAGTAAGCTCCACTGCTGATAGGGTTGCCACCTGCTTTTTAGCAAATAAAGTACATTGTCTATAAAAGGTAGAAATAAAGATGCGTACATTTAAAATAAAGCACAATTTATCTTTTCTCTAATTTTTTGACCCTGAATCGGTTCCAATGACATTTCATATGTTACAATCGCTGAAATCGTTTGGGCTGTACAACATGCCAAGGAAATGGACATCTAACATAAGTAACTCCTTCTGACGTAAGTTGGGTAAAATAGCAAAGAAGCACCAAACTTGATTACAAACTTCACAATGTACCTAACCTGAGATATTTGTGATTGTCGTAGCAGCCGTAGAAGCCCTTTATCAATTTGCTGGCTAATCTAAACGTTTCTAAGCGTTGCGCTATTCAAGTGTGCTCCGAGATTTTTGAAGGGTAGAACTCATTGTGGTTCGACTCCGGGAGCACCGACGCCACACTTTTTTCCGTCTCATAACAGCAGTATTATGCGCTGCTGTGTTCTACAACAAACGTCTAACAGATATTCGACCACCGAGTCATTTACGAGGCGCTGAGAATATATAAAAAAAATAATGACAAAAAGTAAACAAAGCCCAAATTATAAATGTATAACTCGTTTATTTACTTCAATGATTATATAAAGGTCGCTACCCGACGCTGCAGACACTAAGTACATACTCAATGGCGCTCATGGGGTATGGCACGGACAATTGAACTGAACATTAAATACAGACGTGTCGCCGTTATAACAATGTTCGCAGCTAACACGTCGCAACTCGTAGACAAGAAAAATATATGATGTAAGTACTAAACTAAACTAATAGTGTAATAGTTTGCGTTTGGAGGTGGTAGAACTCTTTGTGGTTCGACTCCGGAAGCACCATCGCCACACCTATTTCTGCCTAATAACAGCTGTGTTATGCGCTGTTGTATTCTGGTCTACTTTTCCGAGACATTCCAACTTAGTCCGCCGGGTTGATTACAGATGTCCATGGGCGGCAGTAGCCACTTACCATCAGGTAGGTTGCATGCTCGTTTGCTACTTCTTTACTATAAAAAAAAGATGAAAGATATAGGTAATACGCTATCTGTGTGCCAAATCGGACATGTAGTTTTTGCGTAGCAACACATTCATCCTCACAAACTTTTACATTTATAATATAAATGTAAAAGTTTGTGAGGATATAAATAATATAAGTAAAGTAGTAAAAATATA
>DWTU01001848.1:0-12448 GCA_018251515.1 Cecropterus confusis | reverse complement strand
AAATGTTAATGTGACGAAACAAAAAAAATATTCCTACCCGCTTCTTTTTCGATAGATATAATGATATTTTCGAACAAAATGTATACTACTGATATTCATCAGTTTTAATCTAATTTTCATAGCATATACTAAAATGATTTAAACTGTCAGAAAAGCCAGATAGCCGTTTTCCGTCAGTTTCAATCATTTTGAGACTAGAAATAGGAAATCGTAGCAAATATTCCTTTGTCTATAATCATCAGTTCCATCTTGCCGATCACTCAGTAATACAAGAGATGGATAGAGAATTCGGTTCATTTGCGATTACGAAATGCGATACCGACCTTCACGTCGAAAATTATATTCGACGATACAAAGTCGGATATCTAAGTACAATTACGTTGGCGTAGAGGGAGAAAAAATATAATGATATTGCATTGACAGCGCCAGAAACGTTTTTACGTCGGTCTATTTTCTGGTTCTCGTAAAGTAATTTGAGTCCACGCGAATTTTATCGAATTAAACGCCCCATATAAAACAAGCGAAACGAAAAAAGGACAAAGCGCTCTACGAAGGGGCAAAAAATAAAAACTCTTTTGCCGCGTGAGAGGGAGAGCCGAGGACATACGTTATTATAATGTGACTAGCTTCTTTTCGGGGTTCTGCGTGCGTAAAAGCTAACGTACAGATTTTTCTTAGAAAACCAATAAATACGAGCATAAACTATTTCCTTAGTGATATATTCTCATTATTTTATTTCACTTTGTAGTCTTGCCTTGTTTTTTACGGAGGAATCTTGTTTTGCAGCAGTCACGTAATAATGTTTCATGGAAACGTAACGCCCAAACATATTATTAAAAGTCAAATCGCGAAATAAACGCACAAGGCAGTTTAGTAGCGACGAGGTTGTATTAAACATTTTCTTATTTCTGGAATCTCAATATTGTGGGACCTCCTATAGAATTGTACACGACGGAGTACCTAATGAAATGGAGAAAATACGGAATATTTTGATATAAACAATTTCAGAGATCGTACTCAAAGCTAAACGTTACGAAGTGACAAAATATTTGTAAGTAATATTGTTATATTTTTTTTCAGTTAACGTCAACGAACCAAATTTTGATTTATAATGTATATAATACAATATTTATCTTGTCAATTAAGTTTTGGAAGCAATTTTTATAATGGCATTGGATTTAGTACATTATTTCCAAGAATATTCTATGTTCGCCTCGTTTCGCTGAGTTGATAATTCAATATTGTGTATAATACAACTATTGGGGATAAATAGCACCACAGGATTAAGCTGTCGTTGAAATACGTTGACAAAAATACCTGGTGGTTCAAAGCCGAAATCAAGCAAACTACTTGTTACTATGATTTTAAATCAAATTATATATGCGTACGGAAGTAATTAATGACTATTTAATGAGTAAAAACGTAGAGTTAAAAAAGTGTAGTAATCAGACAAAATCAAATGGTTAGCGAAAAGAATTTTTATCACATAGTAAAGTAATGTAATGATTTAAAAAAAATGGTTATAAATCTTAGAGCGTTTTAGCCAACTTTGTAGATAAAAGTAAACAGTTTTAAGGTTTCGAAGAGCGAATAAAATATCCTTTTACCACAGTCGTTCACTTTCAATCCTCCTTCAAATTTATTCCACTTAACGCAAATAATGTAGTCTAACTTCAGAACCATAATTTGACTTGGAACGCAAAATCTCATCACTCAAAAGTGAGGGCCCCAGTGAGCCAATTGCGTAATTAACTTGGTGTGGCACGATCACAATTTTCATTCAATACGAAACTTATTTAATGCCTGTAATTACGCCGTGCCGAAAGGCAAGAATTAAAAGCTTTTGATTACAGCGCTGACGGGGACCGTGCGGTTTTGCCAACCTCTCGCGACAATTGTTACGTACACTTCACGGCTGGTGGAGCCAAATGTGCCGATTATATGAACGACTAAGTTATTTTATTCGCTTCTAGACCAGCCGGCTGGGCTTAAGAGCTAACTCATTTTATGTTAATGCCTATTACACGTTGGTTATCTAACCACAGATATGAGTTAGCCAAAATTAACACCGAGAAAAGGCATTCAAACCGCGCGGCAATAAGCCCTACGATTAGTTGTGTCTGCTGTTTCTTTCATTTCAGCAGATACACAATTAGTTATATCTGCCGTTTCTTTAACAATATCATTTGATAGCATCCCATTGTTTCTTTTTCTTTCTCGGTATTCAATATCCTTGCTTATAGGTTACAAATTGGATTGGCAACGCGGGCTGACGTGTTGCCGAAATTGATTTTACTGAAACATCTGATGTTTACTTACGAGTTCATGTTTACTAATAAACCATTTTTGCTTATGTCGTCCAGAATGTCAAAAATTGCATGCGTTAATAAAATGTGTTGTAGCCAATCTTACGTGATTATTGGTATCTTAACGTACCGATGACTAAATTACTCAGAAGAACAGCAATGATATATACAAACTTCAATAGTTCTAACTTCAATAATTGTATAAAATCATCAGACAGCCAATTAGTAACGCAAAATCCGTTTCCGCGTCACCTGTCGCGAATAGTTACAAAATCAGGATCAGCAAAATATCATCGCAATCTAATTAGTCGGAAAACAGACAATTTTGTTTCCATGTATACTTTAGGTTTTGCGGATTATTTATTTACACCACCGCATCGCCTACTGAAAAAGGTTGCAAAATCAGGGTCAGATTTTTTTTATCGCAATCGAATTAGAAGTGAATCAGACAAATATTTGTAGCAATGACTTTTTTTATGGAGCACGCTCTATACCTCCCTGAGTTGTGAGAAAAGACCAGTACCCAGCAGTGGGATAAAAATGTTTGCAACTCTGTTGAATGTTAAAAGGACTAGACTAACTTTCCCTATGGATGAAAAGTCCACATGCGTCATATAAGCAACAAACAGCATTTATGTAAATAATTTTTCGTTCAATGAAGTGGTATGTCCGGTTAATCCGCGCCGACGCTGGCTAATAGTATTGACAGTTCTGTCAATAAGCTACACCGTACCGCGGATACTGTGCAGTGGTAGCGTGAATTTGTTTATTAAATGCTCAACATTCGCGATATATATAAAGCAGAAAGTATTGCTTGGTATTAGCTATAAACAGGTCCAAAAAAGGTCTTGTCGCTTCTTCTTTCGGAGTTTGCTAATTCTCGAATGACGTAACTCCACAAAATTTCGTTCCCTCTCCCCACCCCTTGCCAATGTGTTTTGAGGAAAAATTGAAGTAAATTATCTTTTTATTGTTTAAAGGCATTAACTTTAGGAATGGTGATAGCATCTCTTATGAGGCGACATGGTAACTACTCATAAAAGATAAATTACATTTTGTATCTGGATAATTTCGACCTCGTATAAGAACATTTTTTATAAAGATTGATTTTATTTTCATTTTTTATTCAAATTATTTTAATCTGTCAGTGTTTATGGCAATTTGTCGATACTCTCTCTTAGGGATACTACGAGCCTGCACTTGACTAAAATGCCCTGAATATAAGTGTGATTAAATGTCTTTTACACAAATAATAATGGATGATACCAACGTCGTCATACCGAATCAATGGATTTTGGTAACAATCTTAGATACAACTTTCCAGTTCCATTCTCAGTAGTATTAGTAACATGTGAATAATAAGTATTATAGTCGGAAGTATAATATAATATATAATAAGTAATCCTATACACCTGGATGGTCTTCAAAATTAAACACGTTAGACGCGATTGAGACTTCTATAATAACTGTTAGTGGGAAATCATATGCGCTTTCGTGTATTAGCAGACAAGTAGGTCTCAAACCTTGACATAAACCTGATAGACATGAATTTTTTGCAAAATTTTCAACTAAGAACCAATTAGATCGTGAGTTAGAAAAAAGTTCTTTAGAACAGAACATGTATTCCGCATTGGAACATCGGAAATGTGAACATGTGAAATATCTCCTGTGAAAAAGATTCAAAGATAATTTTTTATCTGTTCTATTAGAATTTCTTCAACAAGATGATAAGTAAAATATGAAACAGTCCGAGCATTATTTAAATGCTGGAACTGTTTTACGCTAAAATAGAAGTGCCTGTGGTACTGGTTCGGGAAAATCGTCACACTTCAAATTAAGAATCATTACAGATTCGCCGAGAAAAAAAGAAACAAAAAAACGACTAAAGTACCAAACAGAAGTTCGATTAATGACAAAGTTAAAATATAGACCCGTTGATTCAAGAATACTATTTGCACATTCAGTAGACTGGATGGAACGGAAAATAGGTACGGCTTTTAAACCAAATAAACGCGTTAAAATATATTCGTTCATTAAATTTATTTAATTAGTAAACATTTGTTTATTTATTTGTTTGAAAATCGTGTTAATTAGTTTAAAAAATAGTCTTTAATTTCGCAATTGTTCGCGCGACCTTACCACTGGTTCACACGTCAAAACACCCATAATTATATTAACTACTAACATTGTTAAAGTATTAAAACAAAAACTTGACTGCTTAAAACGTTTGTTTTATTCATAATGATACATTAATTGAAAGCTGTATTTGAGTTTTTGTAAAAATAATCAAGTAAAAGTATTATCTTAATATATATAAATTACGTGTCCCGTTGTTTGTCCGCTACGAACTCCTAAACTACCGAACCGATTTCGATCAAATTTGCACACCGTTTGTAATTTGATCTAACTTGAAAGACAGGACAGCTTATCATATTATAATATATAAATTATGTGTCACGTTGTTTGTCTGCTATGGACAGTCCAAGTACTAGTATATAGTATAGGTATGTAACCTTCGACCATGTCATAATTTGTTGTATGGTATTTCTGCTTTTAGGGTTCCGTATACAAAGGGTAAAAACGGGACCCTATTACTAAGAATCCGTTGTCCGTCTGTTCGTCTGTCCGTTAGTGTGACAGTTGTTTTATTTTTTTTTCGATAATGTTTTTCAGTTGCCGCTATAACAACATATACTAAAAGTAAAAAAAATATATATATTTAAAGGTGCTCTCATACAACAAAGGTGATTTTTTGCCTTGATATTAATAACGGCAACAGACGCTTGAAATTTCACGGAATATTTAGTTATACATAATTTTAAAAAGAAATAAATAAATCAAAATAAAATAAATATTTATGGGGGCTCCCATACAACAAACGTATTTTTTTGCCGTTTTTTTAGATAGATGTATGAAACAAGAGAAGGCAAAAGTATTTTTTCTAACTGAGACAATTCTAATAATATCTCATACGTCACAATCCGTCATACCATTTGGGCTGTAGCGCGTGACAAAGGACACGGACATGGACATACGTACAAAAAAACATATATATATGTATACGTTTGAAAAACAATAACCCTCCTTCTGACACAGTCGGGTAAAAAGGGTAATAACATGACAGTGTTAAAGTAAGTGTATATGCACGTAAGTCCTTTCTTTATTATTTCTTATTGTGGGGAAACCCTTCATGGGTTCCTCGCGCCATGGGGGCAGCTGAGAGGATATGCCGGACTCCTACTGGCGAAGACCTATCCAAGACCTATCGCTTCCGATCATAGCTTAAACTACAGCCGTGAACAAGATGTCTGGCCCCACTGCAGCGACGAGGACACGGCACTGATTGTCCCATGCTGAACACTCCTCCAGTGTGTGCTGCGCCGTGTCTTCGTCGCAGCTATAATTTTACACCGGGTGGTTGGCTCCCTTACGGCTAAACGGTACAGGTACTTCCCAAAACACCCATGTCCCGAGAACACCTGCACCAGCAGTACGGTCAGCGACCGTCCGTTTGTTCAGTCTCCAGCACCGGACGGACTGCCTCCACAATTCTGAGGCCAGCCAGGCCAGGCCAGGTTGCAGGCAAGTCCTAACTCAAGTCAACCTAACGAAAGCTCCCTAAAGACGGCACGAATTATTTTAATAGACATAAATTTTGAGAAAAGATAGATATTTTAACCTTTATAAAATAATTAGCTTATTTCCTCGACTCCGGTCGCTTTTCGCACGTTTACCACGATAATGAGGATTCTATGTGTTAAACCAGGCCATAAACTCATCAAGAGAGAAATCAGACTTGCTTTGCGTGAAAGAGTAACAAAATTTCGCATTTATCAATATTAGTAATAAGATAATATATAACATTAAAACATTTCAAAGTACAAAGTGAAAAACTTTCAAAACACACGGTTCAAATTTTACTCCTAAACCACCAGAATGCAAAAACTTTGATGATACGAAACTCTTTAAATTAAATTACTTGTCGGGAAATGAAAGTTATCGGAAGTTTTAATTCTATTAATCAACTGAGGCATTGAGGGACTTGTTCTTCAACTTCATGGGCTATGATGATAAATGTGACAAATATTTCAGGGTCTTATTCAAATGAAAAGGTCCGCGTTCGATTTATCTAAATGAATTTACATTTTAGTTCCAATTTGTGTATTTAAGTTACATAATATAATAATATACGCCGTTCAAGGTATGGTGCGTTTTATAAATATGATTATTTTTATGACATAATTTACGATTGAGATTAGTGTTTAATGATAATTACTGTTGTCCATAGGCATATATAGATATTTATTATATTGATATATTTTGAAGATTGAGAAGAACTGCCTAATAAAAGTAAATCTGACATCAATCCAGGGACCTAGCATACCGACGGCGGAGCGTGCGCACCATCCCGGACAATACTTTATGGAAGCGTCAAACGCTTACAAATTAAAAGGTTTTGAGCGTAGCGACCGAATCAAGAAATTTCGTAACTAACCTAACACACCCACCCCTCCTTCCATGTAGCTCGGCCGAGCGTTCGCTTAACACATATGGTACAACTGTACAAAACATAATTGAATTGAAATATATCCACAACAGGTAGGTATTTTCCAGATATTTAGCGGATAGTCTCAAACTTATGTTTCTTATTTCAGTTACCATAAACCAAACATAAATTTTAATGATAAAAATCCTGAATAATCTACATGTATTGTAAGATAGTAAAAATGTTTTAAACGATATTAATTTCTCATTTATCCAATAAAAGAAAAAATAAATGTTTTCTTATCGGTCACTACGCTCAAAGAGTGTAACTTGAATTAATATCAAAGGAATATAAATACTGCATAAATAAATAAATAAGTATAATTCGAGTGCCGCACGTTATTTTGTTTTTAATATAATGAGATTAATACATTTTTCTATAGAAAGATTTTTAAAATACAGTTTGGGCCTACGGATGGTATTTTTAAGGGTCGTCGAAGGGAAAAATTGAATTTAGAGGGAGCGGAAAATCCAAATTATACCCAAGGAGACAGGAATAAACAACCTTTAAACCTGATGTTCTGGTTTAAAGTACAACAGAAGACTTAATATGGGTGATTTGAGAGTAGCGCTAGTGATATCACCGTCGAGCGTAATGCATAGAGTAACGTCTACTTTAAATTATTATAAAAAATAATATGGTGGGGCCGAGCAGGTTCCACTGACGCACGCACGCACGTATTTATTTATAGCGTGAAGCAATTCTTCCGTTTCGGTGAAAGGGCATAGTTGCAGGTTCAGTTACATATGGGGTGACCATCTTCGTCCTCAGGAGTACCAACCCACCTATGGTTGAATTCAGATGGAACGCGGTCTAAGTGTAATTGATTACGCTCATGGACATCTCATGAGCGGCAGTGACCACTTACCATCAGAAGAAATGCATGTCTGTCCGCTATTACAATCTTAAAAGAAAAAAATTGAACTGGCATTAAAGAAGAAACTTTTTTTTTAAATATCATTCAATTAACTGTTAATCAGTTTAGGCAGAGAAATTATTTCACGAAATTTTCTTTGAAAACAGGAACTGAAATAACATCGATATGTTATAGAAAACAGAGTTGCATTAACCAAGTCCACGTAATTGGATTTCCATTGAAGAAGTAACGACGTTGTGGGCGTTGAGAAAAGGGGATACTTAATTCATTTGACAGACCTTAATCTTTATTCTATTAGACGACTGCAAGGTATTCAATAGATTCTTTCATTTTGTACTATGTTTGTATCAGTAAGACATACATAGTGATGTATACAATGTTGTTCTGATTACGACCGGGTCTGTGATATAAATTCAAAACTTTATTTATCAGGTATGAATACATTTTACTGTTAAAATTAAGAAATAGAAGAGTAGATGTTCAATAGACAATTTAAAAATAAAGCTTTCATGAAATTATAATATCAGACATCACTTTTGGTAATTTCCTCCAATTAGTTATTTTTCATTGAAGAATAAGTGTATTGAAGGCTTACTTCATCTTCTAGTACTTTTGGTGCGCATTTTTGCTATAACTTGAAAAAATATTCAAAGACATCTTCTAGCACGAAAAAGAAAATTATTCTCAATATATTCTCCGATTAACGAACGTAGTTTCTATTAATACCCGATTACGTCAAAAGGGGGCTAATGTTTTTCGAGCATAATTATGTATGTATGTTTGTTTGTAAGTATGTCCATTTCTTTGGCACGCGCTACAGAGCAAACGGATTGACGGATTGTGACGTATGACATATCATTTGAAACGTCTCACTTAAGAAAGTGACATAGGCTATATAATTTTTATTGGCGCCTACAAATAGGGGGAAAAGGGAGGGGAGTGACGATCTCTTCATTATCACGACAGTGTGGGTATCAATTGAAAGCTGGCATATAAACTATTCTAAAAATATATTTTAATAATTTTAATTGCCTTTTTTGCCAAAAAATCTTATTAAGCGTTAAATTGAATGTATCATAATGAACAAAAGTCGTTTTAAAGCAGTCGGGTTTTGGTTTAATATTTTTAACGATGTTACTAGTTTTATAAGTACTCATGCGTTATACAACGTCTTAGTCATCCAGAAATATATCAATTTACCTGTTTTGCTTATTACAACGAGTTAAGTTAATATGAAAACAACGGGTCTGTTGAGTGCTTTAAAACGATTGATTGTCTTCAGTTTTAGTTCACTGCTCTGAAGCAGTTGTTTTTTTTTTAGTAACACAATACATTTTATGAGGTTTCGTCAAAATAGTAATATAATAATAATAAATACGTATATAATTGGAATAATCTTAAAAAACAGTAAGTATACAGCGAGTATATCAGCGAGGTTTTATATTGAATGCATACTGTACATACATGTATTTGACATCCCATTATACGCGTATCAAATGAAATATTGACAGTCGTTAAATAAAGATAGGTTTCCTGCGTGTTACGTACGTCACAATTCAATGCCTGTACGTTTTATTTGACATTGGTGTAGGAATGTGAAATTCTGTCGCAAACGATATTACTTAAATGGAAATATTTTTGATTAAAATATATTTGTTTATTTTGTATGAGATGACAATTAAATACAGAATACTTTATCATAAGTAAACATATCGATAAAATTGTTATCGCCATGGAATTGGTCACGAAATTTATTTCTATAACATTAATTATCTGAAATGTATATATTATTTTCGTATTAATTATTATCTTTAGTATTATTATTAGTATGTTTGATTGTATAATTAAAATATTGCATGTTATAATCATTTAATTGTACTTAACTATACAAAAAATTAAAGAAAAAATGCGAATAAAACTAAGTGAAAACGCAATTCCATTTAATTTGTTACGGTGTGTAGTTCTAAAACAATTACAATCAACGAAGCAAATTGGAGCTAATCTTTTAGTCGATATCGCACGGACGTGAGCTCCACCGGACAATCAATTTAATCCGAAGATTTTTACGCTAAGCTCAATATATAGGTATAACGCAAATATGCGATAATTGATGTAACAATAATAGAATAGATAGTAGATAATAGAATGCTGTATAATTGGACGAATATACCAGGACAGTAAAAGGAAAAGAAATGGTTACCAAATTGAGCATCCACTGACTTTTTTTAAGTTACACACTAGTTCATAGAAGAAAACGAAAATAACTTTAGTTCCACCAGAATACGTGAGACGTGTGTGCTCTCGCTCGTCCTCATCATCATCACCGCGCTTGTCCCTGTAGTACCGGGACCAGAATAGGGCTACGGTATCCCCTGCTGCCTGTCGTAAGAGGCGACTATAAGAGGGCATCCGGGGTAGCGGGCGGCAAGAGTGGAAGCTCAAACCAAGTAAGCCACGCAACCTCGGGAAGGACGGTGGGATGTGTGGTCGCATACAATAGTATACACCAGAATATACAGTGAGCACTAATGCTCACCAGGAAAGAGCCAGAAAGGAACAGCATTTCGCTTGGAAGACTCCTGTTGCATTCCGTTGGAGATCCCGGAGTCCTCCACACAGCGCTGAAGGCGGCCACCGGGGGGGTTTTAGTGTGGTAAAAATCGCACACAATCCGGCGTCGCTTCCACGGCGTCGAGTACCTTTTGAAGGTTCCCCCTCGAAATAAAAGGCCACCACACTGGTCAAGTGCGAATTGGTAGACTTCACACATCTTTGAGAACTTCTTTTTTTAGAGAATATTTAGGTTCCTCACACGATGCTTTCCTTCGCCGTAAAGTAATGATAATTATTTTCTAATACGTTAATGAGTGGTGTGTGCCTGGGATTCGAACCTTGGACCTTCGATTGAGAGGCCGAGTTTCAACCATTAGACTATCACTGTCATCGTCATAACATCCAAATATTACGTAAGTTTTTAAATATAATGTCCAACGTCCTCAGTATTCGATGATGCATCTTATTTAATAACATAAATTCGAAAGTTTGTGAGCATGTTAGCGGGTTTGTTACTATCGCAAAATCAACTGGTCGGTATATATATATATATATATATATATTGGATACTCATCACCGTGACAGACTTGACCAAAGCGGGTGAGACCGGGAGAATAATCTAGTCATGGATATAAAATTGTTTAAAAACAAAATTTTCGAGTCTAGTGTCGCCTATCAATAGGTGATACGTCGATAAATACGGTAAGTGAAGTTAATGTTAGGAAATCGACGATGTCAGTCAATGAAAATTCGTTATTTCGAGTTTTATAATTTCACATGTAAACCCGGGGTGTGCATACATAATAACCGATCTGCAAAGGTATACAACGTAAAGCGCAGTTATAAGTTTAATGGTTGACCACTTGCCTGAAATGCTTGTGAATTGCCATAATTTGATGTGCACATCGTTGGTTGCAATAATTATTAAGTGGTGGCTGGTAAACTTAAAAATTGGGGCTTTATGGCAAGTTTGGACACTCTCCCAACTTTCACTAGACCAGTGTATTGGAGCCTCCAACTCCATCAACCACAGAGACCTGAATCCAGTAGTGGGATTGTTCCTCAATCACGCAAGAACCCATGGTCCGATTTGCGTTAAATTTTGCATAGATGAAGCTAACTAGGTCAAGTTATAGGCTAATTTTGATTCCGACATTTTTCACTATTTAAAGATGGCGACTATTTTTATGTCCTATAGCGACGCAGGGATACTTCAGCAAGTAAAAAATATAGCAGCCAATCTTATATCCCGACACGCATTTAAAACCCGTAATAAAACGAAGCGTTGTACTAGTGCAAAGTCGTTACACGTTCCGCATTCTGTTGCAGAAACAATCGGAAACAAAGCCGGATAAATGGAATTGAATATTTTTATCCGGTCAATATCGCTGTTACTGTTTATTTTTATAATAATGAATGAACCCAGAAAAAGATATTTTAAGAATATATAAGTATTCTATCCAATAATGAACCTAGAATATGACACTCCAAAACAATATAATCATGATAAATAACTAAAAGATTAGCTTTTAAATTATAATGGTTAAATAAAGCAATCAAAATCCTATAAAAATATTGACTGAAGAACAAATTAAAATTTAAAGTGAAACCAATTCAAATTCAATATACCATTTGCGAGTTATACTAAAAATATACTAAAATACAAGAAAGAAGCCAGAGTGTAATAGATTTCCCATTATTCTATCTGTTGTTGCAGAAATAATCAGAATAAACGGTTACTAAATGCAGGTTAATTTATTTTGCTTGTGAATATTGTGAACCGACTGAACTAAACTTACGCGGAAAACAATTATTTAATGACCTGTGTGCTAAAAAAATCTTCACATTTAGTTGTAAATAAACTATAGGTATTTATTTTATTACGTGCATTACCTGGTGCTTGGATCCGCCAGATGTCAAATGTAAATTTTTATTTAATTACAAATACATCTTATGTAGAAGTTGCAAAAAAAAATCTCACTTTGGCGAGAAGTACCTAATACAATGATATATAACATAAGTATTACTCAAAATTAAGGTTTACTTATATTTCCGTCATAAAATTTATACATTATGTGTATATATCCAGACTAATATTATAAAGAGGAAAACTTTGTTTGTTTGTAATGAATAGGCTAAAAAACTACTGGACCGATTTTAAAAATT
>DWTU01001847.1:0-12449 GCA_018251515.1 Cecropterus confusis | reverse complement strand
CAAGGATTTAGCTGGAAGTTCGGGTCTATCAGTGCTGCGAACATTTCGACTCCTGCGCATATTAAAGTTAGTCCGATTTATGCCTAACTTGCGAAGACAACTTTTCGTCATGCTGAGGACAATGGATAACGTTGCTGTATTCTTTTCTCTTCTAGTACTGTTCATTTTCATATTCAGGTAATTACTTAAATACAGTTAACAGATTATCATGAAAACTAGGATATATAAGAAACAAGTATAGTGTTCTGTTTTATCAATGGGAGTACGTTTATAAATATATTTCGTTCGTTTTATTTAAATGCATAACACGCCACCGAAGTGTAAAATTTAAAAAATACTTAAAATACTCAAATAAATTGCATGTCAATAAACAAATGGAATAAAATAATTACAGAAAATACTGGATTAAAGATGTACCTAATTAATTCGAAACTGCTACAGAATATATTATTTTTTCTGTTTTACTTCACATTTTTCTTTCCTTAATATTTTATTTCGAATTTATTCTTCAAAATGAACAAGGCGAAAAAATTCTACGGTCTCCGTTAACTAACTACGTTTGAAACAAGCTCCTTATATCTTTTGTTTCCAATCTTTCTCAATCTTGCGTATTATGATTAGGTTTTTGCTTACACACTGAAATTTGAAACTTTATCATATTTTAGTTTACTTTATTCTTCTATAACTTTGAAACTCATGACTTGTAGTATTCAAGTAGTCTACACTCCCAAGCAATCAGTTATTGATTGCTCAATCGAGTCTTTCATTTTTCCGTAGCGAACGAAGATTTATTCAACCCTTCGTAAATATGAATAGTTTCTACTTAACTGTCACACCCGCATCCCTTAACCCGTGCACTAATCTAACTGTGAGTGATTTCCCCTGTTTTCATTTTTGATCCTTATGTGTTAGCCACTTCTCTCTTCGACATTTGCCTACTATACACGACCACTATCCACACTCTGTACAAACTTTTTCTTCTTCTTCTATTAATTCTTATTAATCATAGTGTCTTTCACGCTTTTGTGCTTTGTCCACCTGAGTTTATTTATACCTGCACCTTATCACTCGTTCACCTTAGTATAAATCTTACACCTATTTCTATAAAAAATGTATTCTTTCTTGTATATCGTATTTCTTCCTTTATATGTGGAAAGGACAGTAGCTATCGTATTGTTATCTAATCGAATATTGCGTGGTAACGTTCAGCATCCTCGGTATGAACCTCTTCGGGTGCAAATTCTGCGAGAAAGACGAAGAGGGCGATCAAGAGTGCGACAGAAAAAACTTTGATTCGCTCTTGTGGGCCTTTGTCACGGTGTTTCAGGTATTCAACATTTTCAATAAAGTATCTAACAGACAATCCAAAACAGACTGAACTTGCAACATTTTACTAAACGCTTACCTTCGGGTCCGTCTGCAGGCAACACTCACGACAGAATGACAATCCCTGTTAACAGAAGATTGTCTTTGTGACGGCTAATCGACTAACCACGCGAGTACACAATCGACGACCGTTCACTCTGTTGCAAGATTCAATTTACGTTTGTCTAATATACCTTATCATTTAAACGACTTACTGTTCGATTGAATACGCTTGCAGCATTGTGTATTGTCAAACAGGCGTTCAGTCGCGTAACCGCTACCCTAGTTCCCGCGTAGTAAACAAATCTAGAACCATTGGTAACAAACGCTCCAATTTCACTTAGACTCATGATCACTTTGTTATGTTGTGACGTAAAGTATTATCCATTAAAAGTCGAAAGCACATTTAGTCAGAGAGCTTGGTTGAGTAGAAGGTTAGATTGAGGTCGGTCGAGCCGAGTCGCGAATAACCCCTACGTCGATTCTATAACTCCCACTACTACAGCTATACTCAGTATAAACAGTATCTCTGTCACTTTTGCATGCTGCTTCTATTATTTTTTTAAGTCTATCTTAAATATGATTTCTACGGAATTAGTGAAGTTATAACTCCAATTTTTACTATTACACGTTTGTGTCATACAAAAATTTCACTGGTTTCGTAATCAGACCTGCATTTCTGCATTTTTTTTATTTATTACTTCGATAACAATCTTATTTCCAATTCTATTCCTATTTTTCACATTGCATTTTTTTTTATTATTTTAAAGTTTTAGACCATTCACAAATTTTCTCCTTCAATTTTCTTAAGCATTAATGTCAACAGGATGTTATCTTAATTTTCTAAATTGATGCATTTAATCTGAATGACATTTAAACGACTACGTTACGAGTCGGTCGAATGAAAAATTTCAGTATTCTATTTATGCACATTTCTTTCGCCTATTTTTCTCTTCTCATTTATTTCATTGCATTTTATTGTTCTGAGATAATGAGGCAGTATATAAAGATGAATGTTAATTACGATAATAATTTTATTGGGGAACATGCACTAAATAAAATGTTATTAATTTAGTAGGTATATAATTTAGATATATGAACTAACCATCGGTGGTAGCGTATTTACGGCGATAACACTGCTTCACTAATTTCGCTTCTATAATGATATACATAAATGTAACATTACAAGCAACACCTATTTTATCCTGCAGATTGTAAATTAAATGCACTGTGGAGTTTTTGACACAATTTTAGGCTTCTAGTGTAAATAGCGAGACAAAAAACATTTAGTATAATTCTGTAAAGAAAATATCGTCATCTAAATATCTGCTATAGATAAAGTAAGTTTTGCTAAAAATTCCACGACATGATGCAGTGTTACCGTCGCGTACGCATCAATATATCGTCAGGACTACTCGGTCGCGGCGTTTGCGCATAGCATTTTGTTTTTCTTTCATTTTTTCATCGGACTCACGACGCGCAGTATTCTGGGCATGTATCTATTCGGTGGTAAGTTTTGCAAGTACGTCGAAGACAATGGCGTTGAGCGAGACTGTACCTGCCCGGAGATCATTTCACATCATCCCAAGTGTGAGTGCGACAGGAAACATTTTAATAACATCCTCTGGGCTACCGTCACCGTTTTCCAGGTAAGCCTTGAGAGACTAATGTTAGCCAACGTGTACTGTCGGTTTATTTGCGATCCTATTCGAATTTGCTTTTAGAGGTAGAAGCCGCGTGTTTCTCGTACCGCTCAAACATTATCGTCTGTTCGATCAAGCTAAATTTCTCAGAAAGTTCAGACTTTATTTGAACATTAGAAGATTGGTCGTGTACATGTAACGAACGAGAAACTCGTCGTACTAAATTAGTTATTTTGTTTGATAGTAAGTAATGCATTTCAAGGAGCGCTCCGTAGTTAGTGCATCTTGCTTGTTAGTGTTAGAAAATGCTGGACCCTTTTTGCTTGTGTACTCCAAATCGCCGTCTGTGTTCCCCTTCATTCTAATGTATATTTTGTGTACACTAATACAGCTACATACATGAACATTGTAACACTAACACATTCTCAACTAACGAAAGCATTTTATTTTGTTTGATTTAATTTGTCACGTTTAATACTTACCAAATGTTGACACTAAGCACGACTTATACATGAAGACAGCACACCTTGCTTATTTTGATTTATTAATGATATTAAATTTGAATATACATGTTGTGGTAGCATGTCCGATTAGCTAGGCATGGTATTCAATTAAATTTATATTTTCCAGGTTTTGACACAAGAAGATTGGAATGTTGTCTTGTTCAACGGTATGGAAAAAACAAGTCACTGGGCCGCATTGTATTTCGTGGCACTTATGACTTTTGGCAATTATGTTCTGTTTAATTTACTTGTAGCCATTCTAGTTGAAGGATTCAGTTCTGAGGTAAATGAAATCAATTGGATAATCATCATAGATCGTCTTGAAAGTGATTTTCTATTATAATAATTGATTTTCTAGCGAAACGAAAGGAGAGAACGCGAGCAACGTGAATTAGCCAAATCAAAGTTGTCGAGTGAATGTTTCTCCGACAACAATGAATTACAGTACGACGAATCCAATTCAGGTTCACATTCGAGCGAAAGCTTTTCACAAGTAAGTTTTGAATCAACTACATCTTTTATTACTATGCTAGACGTAAGTAATTCGATTAATTGTATTTCGTTACATCTGAAAGAACAATAATAGATTTTTACTTTTCCCAATTCTATCAAAAAAATGTCTTGTGGTTAATATAATATTTGAATCTTACTCAGAAAGTTCTACTTGGTACTACTTAAGTTCATTTCTAATATAAAGAGCATTATAGTAATAACTAACAAACCCAGAACTTATATGGTTTTATAGATAAATAAGTATTATTATTTCTATGCGCTAATTACGATGATTATGTATAATAACTTTCGCAAAGAAACTAATCATGTAAAACTTTCTTTCGTTGGCACGTGGTTACTGGTAAGAACGAAAAACGGCGGCTCTTGCGGCAAATTCAATCCGGAATTTGGTAACTGGCCAAACTTTTACTATTTTGGCTCGGAACAAGCAATAGCCATTGTCTAAGTCGTATTGACGATTTACTTGAATAAATTTAGATTTCAACATATATTGTATATTACATAATTTATGTAGTCTCATATATAATCTAAATAATAGGGGAAGTAATCCGAATATTGGATAATTCTTGATACTTATGTAAAAATGTGTAGTCGTACTTAGGTAAAATTTGTTTTACTCGTTTATTATTCTTTTTTTTCATGTATATAAACGGTAAATGAATTAGACAACAGAAATATTAAATCTACAAAAAATATACAAAATTATATATACAACTTTATAAGAAATTCTAGTCTATAGTAGATAGGCTCCTCATATAGGATATCTGATAACATATCCCATATCATCATATTTCTTGAAAGGTATTGCAATTTGTTCAAGCTGAAAAAAGGCAAGTAATTAAAAAGTTCACTTCGTGGAACTTACTTTACATACTATCTGGTACTGAGTAACAAGACAATGTATCCGATATTGGACTTTCACACATGTAAATAAATAAATAAATAAACGTAATTTGTCCTTGACAGAAAGGTCAATTAAAACTCTGCTGGCCTCCCATCTAGTTTTGTATAAATAGCAAATGGACTCCTTATATATTTATCCTTTGTATATGAGAATATTAATACATCCAAAATTAGGCATCCATCCGATATTCGGGTCACATCCCCAAAAGTTATATGAATCAAATTAAAAGGTTGTATTGGTATTCCCCATTTAAAGTAGATTTGCGACCAGATTATGTTTACAAATGGTAAATAGAAAATGTTTCTTGACACTAAAAATAAATCGATATGTACTAAATGAATGCCGACAATGATACCAATAGAAATATAAACATGAAATAAAGATAAGTAAATTGTAAATCGATACGTTTAAAAAGACACACTTGGTATTGAAAAGCTATTTGTCTCGTATTTTGATTTTAGTTAATAATTGTAGATTCTATGAAGTTTTATTTTATTTTACTTTAAAATAGAATGAAATAAAAAACTACTGGCGGTCTGCGGACGATGTCAGGAAAGCAAACGCAAAAGACGACGTGAACGGTCATAAAGACAAAGCCGTAAGATCGCGTCGCAAAACGCGATCTTCCGCTCATCATCCAAGCCTTTGTAAGGACTGCGCGCAATCAAACAAATGCAATATACAAAAGGTGAGTTCCTTTGAGAGAAATGATCGAATACACAAAGAACCAAGTAAATACGGGTCCATGCAAAAATATCTCTCACTAAAATGATTGCTATGGCAAATAAAACAGCCCGCATTCCTCGCCTATTTGTTAGACCTTTGTAAAACATGGTTACATACTATTCCACAAATAAAATTAGGCAACTGGTTTGACTATAAACTCTATCGAATAACATATTCACACATATCAGTTTTAATTTAGTACAATTATATTTAGTAACGTTCATTTTATTTTTCTAGTTTATAGAATGGAAAACTTTTTTATTTTGTACTTTGTGACTACTTCTATTATGTATTAAATAAAATACGTACTGTACTGTTATTTAAATGATGCTTATCTTTATAGGAATCGAAAATGCTTGCAAACAATACCAATGCAACGGACAACTCAACAATAGTTCCAATGATAACACACACGGCAGCCACTCCTCAAGATTCACCATCTACGACTTTAGAACCTGGTGCATCTTTCAGGGATTTTAATGTGGCTTTGTCGCTAGAACGTTCGTCAATGCTCTCAAGCTTAGATTCGATAGACCGGACATCAGTATGTATATTTTTATAATGTTTAATATGTAAAATCTTAGTTATGATGCAAAACTCATTGTTTATAATTGTATTACAATTTCGTAGCTGTATTATACTTGTTTCATTTTCAGTGTACAAGTATACCAGGATTATTAAAACCTCCAAATAGCTACACTTTGACTCTTCATTCAGCGGTTGCACAACTGGGGTCTGAGAAAGCTAGGTTACCTCCTATGTCGTTAGCACCGCCACCTTTAACCTTGGCCCCACCTCCTACAAGGACCACTTCTCCTGGTTCCATGTCACCAACCACACCCAGATCGTTACCGTCCCCTATTATTCCAGAAAAGAATTTACAAGTAACAATAGCTAAGGAGGATAACTGTCTCAACATTAGCGACAAATCCAGTCTACTCAGTTCACAAAAGTAAGTAACCTTTAAATTATATATAAATTATATATAATTTTACAAGTATTTATAAATTTATGAACATGTGTGTTATTAATAACTAAGATAAAATAATGTGCAATATTTTATTATTTATTGTAAGTTATTATTATTATATTTTAACTCAAGATTCTAATAACTTTATCTAGTCTAGTCTAGTCTAACTTAGTTGAAGGTGATAGACCTCTTTGTGTTTCGATTCCGGAAGCACCACCGCCACACTTATTTCTGCCTCATAACAGCAGTGTTATGCGCTGTTGTGTTTTGGTTTGAAGAGTGTGGTAAGGCAGACTTACTTTTTCGTGATATTTCATCTTAGTCCTTAGGAGTAGTGACGCATTTGTGGCTAACCTTAGGTGAGACGTTGATCTTACCTAAGGACATGGACCGCCCATGGATATGGCCACTTACCATAAGGTGGGTTGCATGCTCGTTTGCTACTCCCATACCATAAAAAAGGATATATATAAAAAGTAACTACAGAAGTAAATTATAGCTGCAATAATTAAATTAAATTTAAATAATTTAGTATACATTTCAGAAGCCTCACTGCTGTCATACCTATTCCAAACGGCGAAGACAAGTGTCGAGTCCAGAGAGGGTACAGCTGGCGGCTGTCAAGACCAAGCCTACGACGTAAAAAACAACGTACAGGATCCGATTCCGATGCTATAGTACTTAATAATGGCCGGGATCATGGAACTTGTAATGGTAATGGTAATGGTAATTTACTAACGATTGCACTTGTGACCTTAAAATCTTTTAGAGACACTTAAAAATCTTTTAATTCACATGAAACAGGTACCAGTTAAGAATATTCTTGTGATCATGACCCTGCACAACATTTTCTTCATGTCACTCATATACTGAATCATTTTCTATGTACGATCATTATCATTAAATTCTTTTCTATTTAAATTAGTACGTAGATATAAGCCATTCATCGTATGTTCATTTTTAACAGGTTCTAATCTTCGTAAAAATGAGCTTCTATTATCTTCGTCAATGGTTATTAAAAATGATACGCAGTCAGAATTACCAAATAATCGATCTAGATCTCAATTACCTGCACCAAGGGTGTTGGTACCACCAGTACGAAGGGTGTCTGCGCATACCACACCTCTGCTACCTGACGTAAGTTATATTTCATTCATTTTTATTACTAAAAGTCTAAAATTACTTACAATAACTTTATATTTGTACTGTCAGAGTAATTATTTGATGTTATCAGCATTAATTTAAATTAGATTGCATTTTTATTGTATTACTGTATTTAATTTATTTATAAAACGCAACTGTGTAGACCTATTCATGTATATATTAATGTTAATAGTAATAAATTTAAGTATAAAGTATATCAATAATACGGAATACAATTGTTACAATACTCACCGTTATTTTATTCATGTTTCCTAAGTTACTCTCCAATATTGTGATAATTCAGCTATCTACTATTCAAGGTATCGTGGAAGGCTCCAGAAGCTGGTTTCTCTTCAGAATCTACCATTCGGCTCGATGCAGTGAAACCACCGTCTCATCGCCTCTCGCTCACTAACGACTATTTGACAGGTAAATTATCCGTGAAGGGCCCTTGGAATACGTAATTGAAATGAATAGCTTCAAAATGTTCCCTGAAGTCTCATTCACGAACCTTTCATCGTACATTTTTCGCTTAAAACAAGACTATTCAGGATTACATTTCTTTTTAAGCTCTGATAGTTTCAAATAGGAATTTAAGACCGCAAAATATTTGAATACGGCTCTCAATGATTTCTTTTTTAATTAATCTGACAAAGTTCGGTATTTGGAATTTTTTTCTTGTCATACTTACTGTTATATTTTGATTGCTAAACTGTTAATAATTTGGACATAAATAGACGTTTTGACATTTTGTATCATCCCATCAATCTTATTTTATCTCTTTGGCCTATTTACCTACAAGTTTTTTCTTTAAAACCTATTAACTTTTGAGACATATAACATTGTAAATCAAATTACTTAGTGCTAAATAACTGTAGCAACATCCATACGTATATTAAAAATATTTTATTTAAAGTTAAATTATATTCGTCTACGTCACAACGTAACTTAACGAATGTATGTTGCTATTTAATAATAATAATGAACATTTGTGTAGTGTCATCAATGCCAGAGGTAAAATCAAGTAACCTAAGCCCGACTACTACTCAACTGCCACCGCTAACGAGGTCATCTCGGAACGAGTCTCCTGCCTTATCGACAAGACCGAACAACCAACCGCTTCCATTGATTAAACAAATTAATGAGGAGGTCAGTTTTATTTTCTGGTTTTATGACATGCAAACAAACAATCAATACACCTAATTAGGTATTGCTACACGTTTCCATCAATACAAGCAATTAAATTTCTTGTACTGCTCCATGTTAACCTTAGAATCCATACAGGACGTGTTTAAATACATTTGAAGATGTATGCGATTGCGTTATAGAAGTGCCAACTTAATTATGTACCATTAAAACGCAGTATCCTTGATTGGTACACATTTGTATGACGGTAATGTCGCCGTAGCATAACTACGGAAATATCTGTCATTACATTGTATCATTTTATTTCTATATTTAAATAAGATGTGCAAGAGACACTGTTTACATTTTTCCTTTTCCGCTTTTCAATGAAATGGTCCGAACTTGGTCACCTTACCTGTTTTTGAAATATTCTTAGTAAATCATTGAATACCTGATTTGACTGATAAATATAACTCTTCTTCTCGTTTATCGCTAAGGCCTGCTGAAATATCAGAGTATGAATTATATAATTTGTGTGCTATATTAACAGAGTCGATTGATTGTTTATAAATTGTTGATCGATTGTTTTTTTCAAACACGCACCATTGATCTGCTACAACATCAATCACTCAAAGTCGATCGATTTGATCTTTTCGACGTCACTCACATGGGTGTGTTACATCAATAAATTACATATGAATTTTCAACTGTGTTCAAGATTGTTAAGGTCTTTTCAAATAGAACGAATCGTGTTTCTCGAGTTTTTAACCCTTTCTTAAAGACAAGTATCACAATTATATGATGCTCTTTGATAAACATTATTTTAATACATACATATGTAATAATTTGTATGACATATTCTGGACTATTAAAGTTCAGAATATGTCATACAAATTCATGGGTCTCCTAAAGATTAAATATCAATGATTCCCCTAAAAGAACATTGTTTTCAGGTGACAATAAATAATAATGTTTGTATATTTTCATCGAGATTCGACCGAAGACAATTCAGAGTCAAAGATTTATTCCGTTTTATGGAACCGACGGGGTGCCTGAAGGAAAAAGAATTCTATTCGCTGTATATATTCGCACCAGACAACAAGTAAGCTTGCAGGAAACATTTCAAAAGTCATTCGATTTGATACTTAAGAATTTATGAAATTCATCAGATATGAATTACATCAATTCTCAAGTATCTGATTGCTGCCACTCATTGGCGGGTATATACCATAAATACTGGTATGTTAGGGGATTTAACATATTATATCCTATTATGCTATTATTTTTATCAGATATCTCTGATAAAAATATTATAATTGAAAATTAATTTGTAAAATAATAAAATATAGACCAGTGTACCTATTTTCTTCACTTTTACCTACTTGATTCATGGAAATAAATTATTCAGTAAGTCCATTTTTATGAAATCTTATTAGATGACATACATCTCTCTGATTCAATCATCTGTATCTGTGGGGATTATCTGGTTCCATATTACACAATCTTCGTAAAAAATTCACGTACAAAGAGAATCATATTCCCTATATTAATATTTTATATCATTTTATATCTTGAGTATTGTGTAAAGATAAGGAGATGAAAGTACATTAGCGCAGTCATCAATTATTTATTGAAAAACATAATAGCTGTATTTATTTATAATCAAAAAACCTTGTTAACTGCTCATCATCGACCGCTTGGCACCCCACTACTAACCACAGCCTCTTAGTAAGATTAATGGAGACAGACCATCACGTCAATTTGCTGCAGATTCTTAGATTTCACATCAATATTTGAAATCATTATTTTCTCACCTTACGTTTTCCTTTGGTGCATTATAAGAATTATGATAAGAACAGCAGCAAAAGTATTTTACTTTGCATACGAATGTAACGAAGATCTAAAATAAGACAAAGAATCTTTACTAATTTCGCAAATTCACACAGGATACGAAGATTGTGTACGTGGATGGTGACAAGGAGTTGGTTCGATAATATAGTGCTGTTGTTTATCGCCCTGAACTGTATCACATTAGCTATGGAGCGACCCAACATTCCACCTGATTCAAAAGAGAGATCATTCTTATCTTGCGCCAATTATGTCTTCACCGGCGTGTTTGCTGTTGAAATGTTTATAAAGGTAAATTTAACGTTCATAGATAAAGGTAAGATAAGGTTACTTAATATATCCCGAATTCTTAAATCAGAATAATAATTATTTTGGCAAATAGCAGACATGGACTTTGCTTGCGATTTTTCAAAATAGAAAGTCATTTTCACGGCACTTTATGTCAAGAAGCTAGTCTATTCCAGTTCCTTCTTCTCTATAACTCTTGGACTATCATAATAATCTTGACCACTATGTCGATCTGCAAAATTAATGCAAAGATTCAGGGTATCAAAGAGTGTATGGAGCGTTTGAATAAGAAATAGCCTGAAGCGTACAGCAGTGGTCAAGTTATTTTAAAAGGTTCGCATAGCTGACCTCAATTTTGTCAAAGAAATTCAGTAGATTTTTTAGTCCATAAAATACTTAGGTTAGCTCTTTTGTGTTTTTATTCAAAGAACACAATTTGTCTGTATGCATTAACAAGTTATCTTTCTTCATTTTTATAATATAACACGAAAAAATCATTATGAAAATTTTAATAAAACAAAAACTTCAATAGTAAATATAGAAATTATGTTTATTTTTTTATTATTTTAATATACTTTATTCACAAATGTTTTTAAATTTGATGTAAATCGTAGACGAACTCCAAAATATTCGACGTATTTCATTATAGAAATTCGGATAAGGTAAGACTTAAAATAATATTTGCCTCAGGTCGTCGCATCTGGAATGTTCTACGGCCCCGAGGCCTACTTCACTTCGGGCTGGAATATAATGGACGGATCCCTCGTCATTATATCCATTATTGACTTATTAATGTCTTTGGTATCAGAGTCTAGTCCTCGCATCTTCGGAATTCTCAGGGTAAGTCATTTGATCGCATGAGATTTCTCTTACAATACTCTTAGAAAGTTTGAGTAACATTTTTTTTTTTTTATTGAACGTAATAAATTAAATTGCAATACTCGTTTGGATCACAATAATATCATTCTTTACTGACTTAAAATTGATGTTTGATATTTGACAGGTATTCAGACTGTTAAGGTCATTGCGACCATTAAGAGTAATCAATCGAGCTCCAGGTTTGAAACTAGTAGTACAAACGCTTTTATCATCATTAAGACCTATCGGAAACATTGTGCTTATATGTTGTACATTCTTCATTATATTTGGGATTTTGGGAGTACAGGTAATATATTTTGAGACACAAATTTTTACCCCTTATTATAAATATAATATTTTAACAATATCAAATTTTAAAATGTCAATTATATATAACAATTATCTATTTACTACTTAATATTACAAATTTATACCTATAAGATCTTTTTAGAAACATATTCATGTATCTTTAAAATGTTTATGAGTATAGCTTTAATATATGAAGATATAGTTTCTATTCATATTTGTAAATAATTGAGTACATTTTTCACTTGTAGCTATTC
>DWTU01001846.1:0-12451 GCA_018251515.1 Cecropterus confusis | reverse complement strand
AATATTTTAGGGTCCCGTACAACAAACGTGATTTTTTGCTTGATATTAATAACGGCAACAGGTAGACGCTTGAAATATTCACAGAATGTTTAGTCATTTATTCATTTTGAAATAAATAGTGAAATCAAAATAAAATAAATATTTAGGGGGCTCCCACACGACAAACGTGTTTTTTTGGCTTTTTTATAGATAATGGTACGGAACAACAGGAGACATTGATTTAAAAAAAAGCGTTTTCTCATAGTCAGATGTATATGATAAGTTGGTTTGTCTCTGGTTGGATATGCAAAAAAACAATACATTTTGCTGACAGATAATAACACTGCATCACATATTGCATACATAGAAGTATTCATCAATTAAAATAATACTAATCATTCCAATATTCTCTTGAAAGGTAACAAACAAAAGTTACACCAAGATTTCATATAATAGAGCATGCATGTCGACCCACGTGGTCCAGCTGTCACCATACCGCTCTGACACGCAGTGGGTCCCAGGTTCGATCCTCGGCCAGACAGATATCTGAATGATGACTTTAGATGTCTGTTCTGGGCCTGGGTGTTTGTGTATTCGTCTTTGTATGTCCATGGCACCCACGACACACGAGAAAATCCTAGTGTGGGGCTATGAGTGTAGAAAGCGTTTGTGTATACATGTTTCACCAAATTGGCATGCAAATTGATGCTTAGGTACATACATATACGGTAAAAACATAACCCTCCTTTTGGCAGTTGGGTAATAAACCCTAACATTTAGTACTAAGAACCACACAAAATATTTTTTTAATGCCCAACGAAGTGGGCACGGGTCTGCTAGTGTACTATAATTTCCATTAAAATATTTTATGATCGTGGTACTTATTTTGCTCTTTTCAGTTTGAAAAGTCGGATTTTCGTTTTTGTAATAATTTATGTAACAAATGTATTAGTTCCGATTACAATCTCGTAATTCAGTATATCGAGAATATGGAAACATCTATAAAAATATTTACTATTTTGATATCATGATATGATATCAAGGTATCATTTCGTATGATATAATTAGGTTTAGGTTTAGGTTTAAAGATATTTACTCTCAAATAAGACTTTATACTTCACTCACTTCTATGAGAATATTACTATTAAAATCTAGTTTTTAACCTAATTGGGTTAGATGAATGAAAACATATATTTTTGGAATAAACATTAAAACTGTTTAGCTTTTTAATGAAATACTCGGTGTATTTGTAACTGAATACTGTAAATAAACGATTTATTCTGTTTTACTGAATTGGACAATTGGACACGGATATCTCCCATCTAATAGGAGAGCGCTATTGATGTGAAACATCTATAAGCGCACGTAAACCTGATTGTTTGCGTGGCGATCGCCACGTCGTATTAGTAAAAAAAGTATACAATCTATTTGATTATATATATAGTAGGTACTGCCGCCATTGGACCCTGTAGCCCTATTCTGATCCTGGTATTACATGGCAAGGAACCGCCACGCCTATTTCAGCTTAATTTGACCATGCTGCTCCATTGCAAATAAGCGACTACGAAATAAAATACTCTTCTGTTTTATAACAACATAATTGACAAGACAGCTTGACGTGACAAGGATTAAGTTACATTCCCGATCGCTGTCAATGGCGTCCGCATTGTATCTCGGCGTTCAAACAGTTGTACGTGTGACGTCACATAATCCGCCCATTGATTACCTCAGCTTACAGCCTTAGGCTTACCTACGTGACACTTCAATAACAATTCGCAATTACCGTTTTTTGAAGTACATACTAGTTTGAAGTACATTTGCTGAATTTGGAAGAAGCTTTCCTATGTAATATATGTTATAATGTAATCTTATAGAAATAATCCTTATATACTTGGTACTGCTTCTGTTTGTGCTATATCTTCTAAACGAATTGACCATTTACAAACTATTTCAATTTTATTTTATGAAGGCGATATTTACGTGAAAAAAACCTCATTATGCGCGCTTAATATAGAATGTTATTGGACTCATCTACAAAAGTCATAAAAATACAATATTTCAACAATATATATTTCAGCGTAATATATGTGTATTTGTAACTTGTAATATAAATTAATTAGCACATATAAATAAATTGTACAGTAGAAATTCCATAGTCAAACAAAACCACGCTCACACCTTTGGTCATAAGTGGCCACCTAGAAGCTATGGAAGACGCGACATCTCTATGGCTTAGATCGCGTCACTTCTTTAACCAGAGGGCCACGATATTCGCTTCAAGCGTCAGGGCAATCGCCCTGCACTGCAAGTGTTAGTGTTGAACGTTAAGAACAAATGCATGTAGCTTAACCTATACACCCACGATATTTAGCTGCATTTTGTAGCGATATTTGTCAAAATTCGCTCAACGCTGGCGCTTGCAAGACCAAGCGAATGTTTCACGGCCATGGTAAGGTTCTTTTGTCGTAAAATGTACGGCGGCATTACAACTGTGTTCCTTCCTCGTACGGAGAGTCTTCTACGTGGTCTATTTGGGTATGCATCATCGAAAATGATAGCTCAGTCTCTACAATTCAACGTCGACATTTAGCGCAATTTTCGCAAAATGATAACATATGAGCGAGCTAGATACGAATAATTCACCGTAACCTACCTAATTAGGCCAACACATGTACAAGAGAACGCGATGTACTAGGTATGTAATTACGGCGATGTGGCGCGTTTAATCAACTCGCGCTAACAAGGCGGGCCGGGGCGGCCCGCTCGCTGCGGGCTATCTTACAAGCAAACCTATCGTGTACATCTATAATAACATCTTCTAATACAACTTTAGCTATCTTTAAATTAGAAAGCCTGTAACGGCTTTATCTAAGTTATTTTACATAAATTTTCATATATTATCTAAGGACGGCAATCCCTATCTACAGTATACATGAAATGGGGGGGGGTAGACCTTTTTGTGGTACGCCCCCGGAAGCACCACCGCCACACCTATTTCTGTCTAATAACGGAAGTGTTATGCGCTTCAGACCATAACACGACGTCTGGAGGATAAGGTAAGGGGATATACTTTTCCGAGGCATTCCATGTTAGTCCTCAGGGGTAGCAACGCATCTGTGGCTAATCTTAGATGAGACTTTGATCTTACCTATGGTTGATTACAGATGCCCATGGCCGGCAGTAGCCACTTACCAGCAGGTCGGCCGCATGCTCGTTTGCTACTTCTATACATTCTTCTATACATGTTTTTCTATTCTTATTTTCTTAAAAGGAATAAATTTTGGTTTACTATTTTGTATACTCATAGTAGGCCAATACGATTCATAATATACACATTAAAACACACACAAAACATTGAAAAAAAAATATATAACTTTTAGCGCGACTTTTAGTTGAAAAATAAGGAGTTACTTTCAAAAAGTTAACTATTTAAATTATAGCCTGTGTAAAATACCTTTGAAATGTGACATTACGCAGAGTGTTATATACAAAAGTTAATAGCACACTTCATACTTCAAATTCTATAACATGCTTCATAAATGACTAACAACGCCTATTTAACTTGCAAAATATTCCACTAAACTTACACATAAATCATCTGAATTCCACCGATCCGTCGAAGAGTTGAACAATAGAGCCGCAATATACATAAATACTGGTTAATTTTCCTCTCTCGAAGCCTCTTTATTCATACTTGCTAATGTAATTTCGGCGGCGTAATAAGACAGGCCTAGCCGTAATCTAGCCTGACGCGATATTATCATTAAAAGTCCTCTGATAATTGTAGGACTTGAACAAAACTTTATAGCAGGGAAAAAAACCGCTTTATCGTACGCTTATTTTTATTTTGAGAACATTTTAAACGTATTATTTTTGTGACCCAGAATCAGAAACTTTGGTTATTTTAGGCCAAATATGTAGTCCAATAGCTGAGCCCGCGACTTCCCTTCCCGTGGCTTTAAAATAAATATAACCGAAATTTATATCTTCAACCATTTTCTAAATAACATTTTTTAAAGCACATTGGTAGAAACTGACCTTACAACATTACATACGACTAACCAAATATCTTTAGTTAAAATAAACAAAGAAAGTACCTCCCCTCCCATCTCTTACTTAACTAAAACTTGAATTATATACTACAATATTACTGACACCCTACCACTATGCACTATGCATGATATTTATGGTTGAGGTTAGCAGTACCTCTCATCATCAGCATCGAAGAGTAGAAGGTAAAACTTTTCATCATATATTGTTATTTCAGATACAAAACGTTTATTCCAAGTTTCATAAGAATCAGATAAAGTTTCATGGTTTTATCTTTAACAATGACGAACTTCCACCTACGTACAAACCATCCCCTATTTTAACCCTTTCAACCCTTTTTTCGTGATAAAAAGTAGCCTATGTCCTTTCTCAAGAACAAACCTATCTCTGTACCACATTTCAATAAAATCGGTTCGGTGGTTAAGGCGTTAAATCATAGCAGACAGACAGACCGACAGACAGAGTTACTTTCGCATTTATAATATTAGTAGGGATATTAGATACAAAAGGTTAATTCCAAGTTTCATAAGAATTGGATTTAATTTCATGGTTTTATCTTTAACAATGACGAACTTCCATACAAACTTCTACCTACGTACAAACCATCCCCTAATTTAACCCCTTCAGCCCCTTTTTCGCAATAAAACGTAGCCTATGTCCTTTCCCAAGATCCACTCTATCTCTGTACAAAATTTCATTAAAATCGGTTGTGTGGTTTGCGCGGTAAATCGTAGCAGACAGACAGACAGACAGAGTTACTTTCGTATTTATAACATTAGTAAGGATACGGATAAAAATCGATCTAAAATAAATATTAGATATTTCTTTTGAATATTACATTGTTATATACACATCATAAACAACAAATATGCTCTAAATTTACACATCAACTAATTAACTAAATGTTTTACATAGATTTTTTTTCATAAAAATCCTAATTATTTATTTACCTTACGTTTTATGTTTAACTGCTTTGATAATGAAATCTCAAATCTTTTCAAAATTGACCTGTTATACCCAATATCTGATATCACTTGCTTTTATATTCTTTAATATTTTTATTGAACATACTGTTTTCTTACAACCGTGATGTAATTTGGAACGGTTATCTAAATATAATTGTGTAAAGAGGGTAGAGCGGTCCTTATTTGCTTTCTATCCTTTTCAAGAGAATGACATGCGCTTTTCTTTGTCTATAATTAAATATCTCTACTCTGACTTCAGTATGTATAAATTAAATTGACATGATATAAATTTATGTAGAGCCTAATATTTTGTTTAAATGAATTGTAATACAGCCCGGTATTATATATAAAAAATGTACAAGCCTTTTTTTACTTCGCCAATTTTTTTTTTATAGTTTAATATTCAGATGTCAAATTATACAAAAACACTGGTTATCTTATCTCCCCTACAACGACGCTCTTTATTCATACTTGCTAATGTAATTTCACAGGGCATAATAAGACAGGCCTAGCCTTAATCTAGCCTGACGGGATATTCATTCTTATTCCTGAAACAACGGCAGTGAAAAATAAAAAGACCTCGATGCAATAGAAATTTCAATTTTATTCATTTGTTTTGAATTTGTGCTTTTGGAGTTGATTTACTTAGTAATTGTAATACAAAGATATTAATTAAAACTTCAATTAATTTACTTCGAACTATACAATTTTACACAGGAGTTCTTTATACAAATTAAATGAGTACTAAGGATTTCAGAAAACTAATCTCCTTAGGCTAAGGATGTTAAATAATGAAGCTTTGTCTTCTTAAAACGTCAACACTAACGAGCACTAAGAAAGGATTTGTGAAAAGTCCTCCCCTACACAAGGGAAGTTAGCCAATGGACGAAAGCGTTATTATATGAATAATTAATGTATATTAGCAAAATGTGGGTCGAGTTTAGTTACATAATTGCGGATTCCACAACGTATAATAGGACAAATGGCATGCACCAATTAGGCATATCCGCAAAATTAGTTACGATTTTAGCATATCAGCAAATCAGGCTTGCTCGTTAGCTGTAGTTAGATAATTTTTTGATTAACGTGTACGTGTGTGGATTTGGAATTAAGCTTTACTTATAAGATGGATACTCATTTAGGGAAATCCCGTGTACGAGTAATATAAGAGCTCCAAACCCGTGTGAGCAACGCGCAGTTCCAATGTTACCATTTTAAACATTTTTTGTAAGAATGAAGTATCGAACGAGCTTATAGTCTACCTGAAGGTAGATTTCCGCTTATAGACAGTTAAACGTTTAGCAATTAGCGGACACGCTTCCGATTTTGCTTAACTTTTTAAACGCTTTTTACGTTCATAGTCCCACACTACGATTTCTCATGTATCTTGGGTATCATGGCCACACAAAGACGAAAACACGCACACCCAGACCCGTTCAGACAAGCTCGTTTAGATGTCTGTCTGGCCGGGGAACAAACTCGGAACCAACTGCTATACACCTCTGTTTTAGTAGCAAAACCTTCATATTCTATCCCGTAAAATAATCATAACCGTAAGCAATGTAAAAAAATCGCTAAGAATAGTGTAATGTGCTATTTTAGTGTTGATTACGTAAGAATATTATATACTGTAGTCATATTTTACCGATATTGTAGTGTATTTTTATAGTTACATCGTTCGTTAATAATAATTTATTAAATTCGTTTGTGCTTCATTGAAACATCGCTAACCTGTTTACTATCTACATAATTCAGTCAATATATTTGATATTCCAATTTGTTTTCTCAAGAATAGGAGCACAATTGAGATCTATCTGGCATAGATCACTTATCTAGTGAAGTTTATTTTCTTGTAGGCTTCCGAATATAATCTCTTTTCAATACGTATAACTATGTAGATTCGTCGTCAACCTATGACTATCCCGTTGCTGGGCACGAGTGTGTCATTAAAGAGGAATAGGCCGTAATTTGTCTCACAGGTCAAGTACGAGTTGACAAATGTTTGATCATTTTGTTAAGAATTCTTCGTCGTGTAGGTTGTCTCGGGATATTTTGTTCACCGTAGCACATAATTTCGAAACATAAGAGATACATGCCTGGTAAAGAAACCTCGGACTCCTCAGAGTATCTTTGAGACTGCTACATGATCATTGCGATAACTGCCTTCATTATGTAAGTTCACAAATATTACAATTTCTGCATTAAACTAAGGTAATATTCTTTGATGTAAAGTTCAACTGCAGCACCGTCAAGCCTAATTCTTTCTTATATGTAAGTTCCAAATATTACGACTAAGACGTCAGGTACAATGTTGTACCTGCAGACTATGCACTTCAACGCATCTGCGTTTAACTTCATTCTTCTCTACTTATTTGGAATCGTTTACATACCTTCACGAACAATAGTTACTTGTCTGAACGTTTGTTTGCTTCTTCCTTGAAAATTCTCTTAAATCTATAGCAAAGCAGTGGAGAAGATATAATCATTATACCAATTGAAAATATTCCAGCAGCCAGTATAGAAACGAATGGAAGAACGAGCGTCCAATCTAATAAAACCGCAACGGGTATTGTGATGGTTCGGAGCGGGAGGGGCGAAATGAAATATTGTTGACACAATCGGGAATAACGTGCCGAGGGAGATTTTATATTTTCAGAGGCCAATTGTAAAAATTTACTACCGAACCGCGTACAGAATGGTAACAATTTCTACAAAAGTTACCTCATAGACAAAAGAAAGAACATGAGAATTACGGGATGATTTTATTTCAAACCAAATATTTAATCTTTCCGCACAATAACTTAAATCAACAATCTTAATCAAGACTAATGTTACATCTCTTTCGAAGTGTACTATTCTGAAGACAAATTAAGAAGATCGTATTTGATTCCGAACTGATAAAAGAATTACAGCCACGAATTGGGCTGGGCATCCCAATTCAAAACGTTCAAAAATTCGTACAAAGTTTAATGACAAAGAATTATTTTTGTAAGTTCAACAAACCACCACGTTTTAGATGACGTTCCTCAAAATAATATTATTCCCCTCTATTAAAAATTGTCAGCGTTAGACGAACGAAAACGTGATTTAAAATCCCGATAAAAGAAATAAGAACATATTTCAATTTAAAATAAATTATGACAAAACGCAGTTTGGTATAAATATAAAACATTATACATCGATTAGCAACAAAAACATGTCCTCCGCGCCGAATGAGAAGGGTCTTGCGATGTAAATTATACCTTGCCCTCACACTGTCGTTTCAATATTGCTCTCAAAATATTTCCACCCACTTTCGTTAGGATCGCAATATGTTGCGAAAATTGGCTAACAAACGAAGAAGATAGTTAAACTATAAATCAGAATCATATTCGAAAAATTACGTGTTACGGTAAAACCTTATTTATTGCGAAGAGAATTAAGGCGATTGTTCCTTGCACTGTTGAAATTAAAAGATCCTCCTGGTCGAGTGTAAATTTCCTGCACCAGTGGCGCAAGTTGTAAGAGTATAGAGGAAACTTTACTATAACAAGTTTAAAACTAGTAATCGGTGAGATGCAAGGGAAGTTTGGAGGATTATGCAGTTTTAAAATATGTTGGTGTTATTTACGGCGGCCGATACGACCGCTAGGAGATACCGTTCATTTGTATGGAACTAATAAATATATAGTAAAATAAAATCGTTTACTTCAGAAAACCCCCTCGTGTTTCCTTATGATGAAATTCTGTAGGTGCATATTTCATATCTGTTTAAATGTAAAAACCGGCCAAGTGCGAGTCGAATTCGTAGGGTTCGTACCATTATTTTAAACAGCAAATTAATCACGATTGTTATATAGGGCCTCCTTAAAAATTTATTTCATCCTTTTTTTACTATTTGTTATTATAGCGGCAAGAAAAATACATCATCTGTGTAAAAATTTCCTCTGTCTAGCTATCAAGGGCGGGACCAGTTTACTACGGCGATCTCGTCTCCTCCAAGGCTAATTTTCGCAGACTGCGCGATTTCGCCCGGAGATGGCATTCCGAGAGGCAGGGACGGGAACGAGAAGACAGGGCACGCGCGACCGGCGTTCGAGACTGCGGAGTAGCGTCCATCCCAAGACGGGTGAGCGGCGCTGGGACCAGCTCAGAATGAGCGGCTCGATATTAGCTCTGTAGGGAGACCAACAAGTCTGTAGTTCGTGTTCTCCTGCGTTTTGGCCTATATAACCGGATGGTTGAATAAGCATGGGAAGGTGGTGGGTAAGTGTCTAGCTATCACGGTACATGAGACACGGTCTAGGGACAGCTGACGGACAGGCGGACTTAGTAATACGGTCCCATTTTTACCATTTGGGTACGGGACCCTAAAAATGTACTGTTTATATTTTACTTATATGGTAGGTAGTACATCTTATTCCATTATATATAAATGTTCTTAACAACATTTATTCAGTAGAGCACGCATAGTCCCATAGCTTCTTTAGATAATAATTGGTTCACAGAGTTCAAGCGCGATTGCGTATTTATTCAGTGATCAATTGTGGCTAAATTTCACGCACACTAACATTCTTTGGAAGATACTTTAAGCTATTCGAAAATATTGGATCCGTGTTAACTATTAATACGTAAATCCTTTTGACAAATTACATTGGAATTGCGTGTTAAACTATTTTTAAAACTTACAAAATGTGCGGACAATCAATCTCATACAGTTAAACTGTTCGGAATTATAATATAAAAATCGTTGCAAGGGTTTATATTGTATACGCTTCCGCTGTCACTAAGTACATGAATTAAAAAATATTTTCTCATTTAATTTTAGTGAAAATTTAAAAACGCCTTTCCCTTTTAACTTAAGTTTGATAGCTTCCGCGCTGCCAGCATCAGTTGGGAAGTTTTTTCGTTACTGTTTTAACAACACCTAATTTGGCGTCTTAATTAAACAGCTGAGAGCGGTCTTATCTTTTTAAGCGTACCCTTGCTTAATATTTGATAAGCGGTAGGGTTTACTGTTTTGAGTTAAAAGTATTACCGATTATCTTAAAACGTATGTCATAAAGAAACGAATTAATATTCGACTAATGCTAATGGTCATAGTTATATATAGCCGAAATTTTAGACCTTATATTTTTTTTACAAAATAGCATTGTATCAGAGAGGACTGGTGACAACTGACATTAGCGGCAGTGACGGTGCCTGCGTGCGCGCAGAACGAGTGCGGTTTCTTAGGTTTTTATTTTATTGCGCGGAACCATAATTACATTTACTAAGAAAAGTAGCCTAAGTTACGCCTTATAACATCAGCTATCTAGCTGTCGATCCAGTGTTTTTTTAATTTAACCAGAACAAACAGATAGATAAAAATTTTAGTATTTAGTATGCAATATTTTCATATGCATATATTTCATATATTGGGTAAAAAGCTGTTATTTTGATGTTAGAAACAGACACTTCAATTTTATTTGTATGTATAATATAGATAAATATAGTAAAAGGGACTTCATTTGATGACCAGGAATCACTGCCACCCATTACCAAGTTAAACCACACCAAATACGACCGGAAATCTAGAAATCTCTTTAAACTAACCCGATGTTAAACGGCAAATGCATAAACATTTATTCTAGTGTCTACTATATTAGTTATTCTACTTATACGCGAGTCATAAATAATTTTACAGTAAAGTGCAGAGTGATGCAAAAAGCGGAGATAAGCGCCACGTTATGCTCTTGGGGTTTAGCGAAAATATATGAGTCCGGATGTAAAACCTTTCTTATGTACCTGCTGGAGGAGTTATGGACTTTTATTTGCCCTAAGACCGTTATTTAGCGATTTTTATGCGATTCTTAAGAAACATTTAAATACGAAAATACGTGATATAGGATACAGTCAATGTAATGACTGAATATCGTTCGAAATAATCAGAAAGCTACATGAAGGCTACATAAAGTTACTAGGCTGCTAAATAAATGACTAATTAAGCTAGTTAATTGTGGAATCTATACTAAGTAGGTATATAATTGTCTGCACCACACGTAATAATACAGCATATTTGATATACCTTGAATTTATTTCTATTATATATCTCAGTACTGATTCAATTCTATTAAAATTGGAATTAATGACAATTGTTACGAACACTTAAAACCAGCTGAAGCTGTCTCATCCAAACAACTGTCATTCTATCTTACAACAGACAAACAGAAATACGTACGTTAGTCTATTTATCAAGTAGTTAAAAACTACGCTACAAAGTAGACACAAAGCGCGTACGAGGATCCATTATGCGATCCGAATCCAAACTACAATTACTGTGTAGCGAAACTCCTTTAGATGTTTCCAATATTGTCCATCTGAAGCACTCATTTGCGTTTCAATAGCGCGGGCACTTCGGCCAGCCCCTGGGGACGCGAGCCCAGGTATTGTATACTCTGTACCAGGGATGTTATGGAGCTCCGTAACCGGAACCGACACTATCAAATATCCGAAATAAATATCCGTAACTGTAACCGTATCAGATATAAAAGTTTCGGGTTTTCTTTCTATAGTACAGAAGTAGCAAACGAGCATGCAACCCATCTGATGGTAAGTGGTTACTGCCGCCCGTAGACATCTGTAATTAACCCTAGGTTCTAGACTAATTTTCAGTCTCATCATAGGTTAGCCACGGATGTATTTCTACCTGAGGACTAAGACGGAATGCCTCGTAAAAAGTATGTCTCCCTTACCACACCCTTCAGACCAGAACATAACAGCGCATAACACTGCTGTTATGAGGCAGAAGAAGGTGTGGAAGTCTAACTACAAAGAGTTCTACCACCTTTGATGTTTCGGATATATTTTTTTAGATTAGTAAATAACACTTAATAAATTGATTATGTTGCAATAATAATAACTTATTATTTTTATTTATTTATTTATTTATATAAGGATAACTTACAGCTAGATACAAATGGTATACTTAAAAATAATGTTAATAAATATGGCCAATTACAAGTTTTCACATTTCACAAAGTCCACGTAACTTAGGATAAGAATTCTTTGAGACAATAAATGAAGAACAAGAATATAAATATAAATCTTAACTTGTTGGGTATAGATAAATGAAAAAAATTTTGGCTCAGCCTCCGTTTAATCACTGAAGTACTGGTATTAAAAATGTCAATATCGAATGTACGAGATGCAATGATCTGCTCGCTCTTATGAGGTATGAATTTCTCCTGTATTTAGTCTTAGCAAATGGAATAAACAGAGGAGCATGAATCCTGGGTGACCGCGGTACTCTGAGAAAAATGTTACTCAACAATTCAGGAAAGTCTATATTACAATTTAAAATGTATAGAAAAGTGAGATCTGCAATTCGCCCTCGTTCGTAGAGGTGAGGTAAGTGATGCCTACGACATCTCTCAATGTAGAGACCGTCCCAGCTATTGCGTCTATAAACTATGAATTTGAGAAATCTCTTTTGAATC
>DWTU01001845.1:0-12451 GCA_018251515.1 Cecropterus confusis | reverse complement strand
GAAATATAGTAATAATGGAGGTAAAATTTAGTCATTATCTCATTGAAATCCATGTGCCTTGACAAAGTTAACATAAATTAAAGTTAATTGACCTTTTTTTAAAAACGAGAGAAACCGTTGGTCACAGCTAGTGTTGAATAATAGATAAACATATTACTTTAACCAATTATGGCAACATTTAGTTTCGTTTAAAATATATGTAAACCACTACCAGTCTTATGTAGAGTTGTATAGAAAAATATAGACGTCAATAATTATTTTAATTATAAGATTTTTTACCCCTTATTCTACACAGAATTCCTTTAAACTTGTATAATTCAATGCATATACTTTTTGCCCAACCATAACATTTCGAAAGAAGTCTTACTCATATTAGTAAGTCTCTGGAATATTAATCCAAAATAAAGACAACACGATTTTCTAAGAACCACTTTAGTTGAAGAATGATGATGCGTTTTTGTTCTGTAATTAATATATCTGACGGGTAAGTCTGCCGAAATAAAATACCTATTTAATACACACGTTGTTGCTACCTGCATGGCTATCCATACTCATCTCTAAATTACCAATCTATTGCTGTTGTACAGGTATGCGATCTCTCTAATATAAAGTTACTTTCGAACGTACGGTATAGCGATACATCTTTGACAAACCACAGGTAGGATATTAATTGTATTAAAGCTAATTAAAGATTAATATGTGCGGCAGTCTAACAATACGCCCTTGGCCAGCGCGGTGGACTATGACCTGAAACTCTCAATCTGAGAGTAGACCGGTGCCCAGCAGTGGGACAATAATGGGTTGACAACAACATTAGCGGCAGTGACCACATTAAGTTAACGCTTGTTTCATACTATAATTTTGGTTTAAAGAAGGCGACAACCTACACGGGGCGTTCTAACTTAGTACTTTGAAGTAAACACTAAACCGTCATTAAGGGTTTGGTGCATCGAACATCGAAGTCTTTTAAATACCCGTAGTAAAAAGCGAGTTTTGTTTAACGGAGACTTTGAAAACTTTATCGTGTTCTTGTGACGGTACCCTTTCATATAAAAAAATCTCATCTTTTCCCCTATCATGACCATTGGTATATCTATTATAGATACTTTGTTTTTAGACTAGACAAGGCCTCACGGTTATCTCCCCAATCATTTACCATTAAGATTAGGACCATAAACTATTTACTTGTACATAATCACGTCAATTACTAGATTCCTTTCAAACGGGTCTTTTATAATTTGCAAAACTTGTCTAAATACTTGGCCAAGATTTATTTCACCGCCGTCAATACTTTGAACGCTCCATTAAGGGCCATGTCAAACCAACTACGATTAGCGAGTAACGATAAATGGAGCAGAATGCACATCGAGCGTTACACTGTTTTGATACCAGTTACCTCGTTCACGTTATTTTTGGTAAATTAACTTACTTTAACTTAAATTGTTACATATCATAACTACTGCCGTTTTTACAGTTGTTTTGGACAAGGTATTTTTTGGTATTCTTTCAAATATTGTTCAAATAAATTATAGTCAAACATCCACATAAATTGTTAATTTTTTCGTACTCAAAACGTTATATTAATTACTTCGCCTCAACATTTTTCTAGTATTGCTTTTCCTAAGTGTGTGATAATTTTGAAATAGACAAATTGTCTCTAGGGATGTTTAATCTTTGTCCTTTATCATAGTCGCCCTTAAAAAGTATATTTGATCGGTAACAGGCAGCAGTAGGCAGCATTAGAGTGTTAACCATTAAACACGTTCATAATTCATAAACACTTCATAACTCATAAACCCTTTGTATCACTAAACTTAAATACCGACAATACCCTTTAATGATAAAATCAAGATTTTTTCTAAAGATTAACACCGTAAATTTTTCATGCGTCAATCGCTCATCGCTTACTTGTCCTCAGTGAAACCACTAGAGACTAAACTATTTCTGGTGTCAATTGCGTTCACGATATTCTGAATAATTTGCCCGTAAAAGTGTGTTAAACGTTCGCCACGGACGCTGTAGTGAAATTAATAGTAATTACCTCCAGTGTTCTAGATCTGGGATAAAAAATACGTATCGTAAAGATACGTGCATCCCTTCCCGTGTTACGTGCACGTTGCCACATCAACTTAACTGTTGTAACTTTCTCCTATCGTAATGTTCATTCTAAATATGCTTTTCTATATAAGAGAAGATTTATAAGTATTACTTAGAAAAGTATTTGTTAAAAATGTAGAAATTACATACGATAAGTTATGCAATTAACATACATTTATAGACGAAGAGATATTTTTAACAATGAGTAGTAGTAGATTTCTACACTTAAGATAATTACGCTTAAATTTATATAAAAGATATAAGCGCAACGTACCTGACGTTTAGTAACATTCGTTAAATTCGAAAACATCAAGATGAAAAGATTTAATTCACTTAAACTCAAAAGATGAGTTGAACAAAATTAATTATAACGTTAACGCCTAGGTACGCGCCCACTAACTGGGCAACACATTTCGTCGGGCCAAAATGCTACGAGAAACTAACGACGAAGGCTTATATAACATTTAAAAATAGTACTATACTTATTTTATTTTTCATATTTTGCCGAATATTCGGAAAATAAACCTATTAGAGATATTCGTATTAATAAAAGTCATAGTCCTTTACATTGCATATTTTTTATAAACATTTACATACAAACATATTTCAATACAAGCTAACTTAGGACGTCGGAATACAGTTCAAGTAAAATGAGTGATAAATATGCTGGCCAACGTATTTCGTCTGGCCAACATTTTTATACCATGTTTAATATTAGTTATGACAAAAAGTACATTAAAGACAAAGCCTTAGATTTTTTTATTAACACAAACCTTAACTAAAATAACCTTAGACTGTAACTCAGTGTAAGCATAATCAGTAATAATAGCACTAAGGTGTGTATCACCCACTAAATAGCAAACATTTTTATGACAAATATTAGTTACGACAAAAAGCCGATTCTAGGTAGACATATTCTTAAAAAAATGATTTTCTTTACACACAAATCTTAGCTAAAATAATGTAAACTTATATATTTAGGCAAAATCAGTGATAATTAGCACCACAGTGTGCAGCGCCCACTAACGGGCCAACATATTTCGTCTAGCCAACATCTTTATATCATGTCCAATATTAGTTACGACAAAAAGTTCATTAAAGACGAATCCTTAGAAAATTTTTTTTTACTAACATAAAATTTAGCTAAAATAACGTAAACCGTAACTTAGCTTAAGCAAAATCAGTGATAATAATTAGCACCAAGGTGTGTAGCGCCCGCTAACTGGCCAACATATTTCGTCTGGCCAACATCCGTCGGCTAGACGCTCCACCGACCGTATCAATTACCCATGTAACCTGAATTTTCGAAAACTGTACGGAATGGATTACATACCGTCCGTCCGGTCTGTATCCTGTTATGTAAATCGTATACGTTTGTATAGTGAAAGGAAACATTTTGCTTAGGAACACATAAGAGTACCATAGCATTTACATTAATGGTTTTTGCAGAGAATAAGATTATCAGATTCTATAATACAAATCTTTTAGGATTTTCTTTTTATTAATAAGAAGTCCCTACTAACGATGAACATCTGTAAACAACCTCATATATAACAGGGGTTCTGTCTGAAGTCAATCATAGATACGTTGCTTCTGCCGAGGACAAGTTTCGCATATGAAAGTTAGCCGTAAGTTTGTATAGAAGCAATAAGTTATTTAATACAAAGGCTTAATGTAGAACAAAAATTAAAAAACATATTTCTGATTTAATTCATTCTTATGAACCTTACCTACCGATACTTATATAACGTGTTTTTTTTTTACTATTTAATAACTTAAAATAATGTTTATAAATTTGATAACTAACACATAGTTCAAATGTTTACTTTAAAGTTAGATCTCTTCGAAATTCGACTCCCGGTAATCCTAAGGCACCAACGCTGATCTCTACTTTATTCGTTTCATTTAATGAATCTTGAATATCAACTATTTAAAGAGAGGAAACAGATTTTCTATGTTATACTAAATGGAGGTCTTGAATAAAATGGTCAACAAGAACAAATGCTCTTGTTTGGAGATGACGGGAGGTCCGGACAACCTACCCCGCCCCCATATATGCCCATGTTCAAAGGGCATGTCAAGGTTAACATGAACTACATTACCTATGACATTCCAGCTTAAAACTTAGATACAATTACAATCAATAAATAATAATTACAAAATATCTTAACAATTATGTTCTTACAACAATTGTTCAATGTTCAGTTTCAAAATGACTTATTGATTACGAACTACTGTCGGCAAATCCGCCAGACGTATTAATACATTACATTTAAAGAAGATGATACAAGTATTTTCTGTGCGTCATTCGAACGGAAATCCGTTAATATTTTTGCCGGTATCATACAAGGAAAATCTCAACCGAGCAAAACTTTCCGTGTATGCAAAAGTGATTTTTTAAATCGTCTCGGTCTTACATCTTTCATTCGTACTCATTTTCAATTCAGAATGGCTCTTCAATTTTCAACAGGCCTATATCAGTACGTACAATAAAATGTCTGTATGTGCAATTCACACACGGCAGATATGGACTTGTATAACATTGAGAGATTGTGATGAATATAGATTATCAGAAGTATTAGGATAACTGTAAGGTTTATTATTTTTTACCAAACTTAAAAATATTTTATATTTTGATGTCAAAGTATACATATTACATGTTAGTCAGTTTCAGTCTTTTCACATTGAAGAAATAACAAATAAATATATTTTCAGCACTTTAGTGTAATGTATGCTATCAGTCTCTAGCCGACTTGATCCTATACAATTATGTGTTTTTCTTTATCGTCTCGTAATTTTAAGATTTACATATCACTACAATTTTAAAGAAATTTCACTTCAAAAGTTACCTGACTTTGTATTATTGTATATACCTGAGTTGTTAGTTGACTTTGATTTAGATGCACAAAATTAATGCATCATATAAAAGGCCTTCACGGATGATCATGTAATTCATCCGTTAAATAAGTACACATACACATATTAAGACCCAAATCAGACATCTCATCTCCCCATTTTCGTTCACGAATTAAACCCGGAACTCAGACATAATGATATCATAACCACTATGTGAATTCTTAAAAAAACAATATAAGATATCAGGAAGCATGCACGCAGGTTACATCTATGATTCTATCATATATAACGACCAAAATTATTAATATTACTTGCTCTCTTAATAATGTCTCCAGAAATATATTAATCCTCTATAGGAAACTGTATAATTTGATTTGAACAAAAGTCTATAATAATTTCATAGTTATATATATGTTCTCTTTGTCTAGATTTTATTTATTAAGGCACGTACTTCATACTGTTTTAATAGAAAAGCCCATCAATCCCGGAGGTATTCCCGGAACGTTACGTGGGGCTCTTAAAAGAAAGGTACGAAAAGAGCGCTCCTCCAAGACCAGCCATGCATTGGCGACTCGTCTGTTGTTGCAAATGTTTATAGGCGACTGTGACTACTTTCCATTAGGTGGCACGTCTGCCTTATCGTTAGGTTTAAGTAAAAAAATCTACGGTCAAATATCACAATTGTTCCTACCAGCTTAGTTCTCATATTCTTATCGCGTTGTCACAATAAACTGAATACATTGCAATTATGTGAAAGTAAATATAAATCATATGTAAATAAATACGAATTCTGGACGTGAGGTGGTCTGGTCGGCGGGCGCCGATGGTTCGAGGAGCCACATTACACATATCAGCCGAATGCACCTGCGGCCAGTGATGCACCGGACAAACATTCGCATCACGATATCGATGATGTTCATTTAATTAATAAAAATATTTATGTAGTTTTAATTAAAGTAAACTATTTGTGTAACTATCTGTACGGTATGCAGTATTAAATGTTCAAGCTGCTTTTTGTTTAATTTGCATCTATATACGTTAATTCTGTATCAAAAATAAAGAGGACTGCAAATTTTGAATAAATAACAATATTTATGTAAATATATTGTTACCTGTGTAAGAAAATATAGGTCTGATATTAAAATTTCTTTCGTATTACGTATTTTTCTATCTACAAATTCATTTAATCTTAGTGAGAGAAATGTGTAAATTATTTAATACGACAGGACTAACACAGATGTGAGACCTGCGTTTAATAATCTATACCTGAGCAGATGTACAAAATACATTATTTAAAATTAAGTTGATATATGAAGCGTAGTAGATATCCTACTGCCATGACATGAACACCAAAAATGACACCAGACCTATATGCTATAGAGCGGCATTGTTGGCGGGAACTTATTATTAATATCGTGAAAATCCCAGCAATATTACATTTCTGAGCAACTAACAGTAATTAAATTAGTGCCTAATGCGCTAATAGAGCGCTACAAGTACGGTATGATCATAAACATCCGTCAAACAACTATGCGGAATTCCGCGGCATCACATTCTCGCGAAGGCGCGGGCGTCGCGAATTTAGAACGGCATTGCACTCATGTATGTTTGTTGAGATTTTATGTATGTGGCGATGTTTGTGTTCAGTTCTCCTATATGCATATTACGTCGCCGCTAACGGGTTTATTGCTTTGGAATGAACGCGGTCGTCTGCATGCCAAACGGCGATTCCTGGTGATCGCCCCTTTGAATTATGCGCACGGGCACGCTTACGCGTCTGTATTCAATCGCCTCGCGAGATTTATGTGTGGCCTGCTCGTTCGCCACATACGAATGTTTCTGCGAAATCTGTCTAACGCACCCAGCGTTTGATAAGATAACGCAGCCTTTCACGCATGCATTGCTTAGTGCACTGTGCTAAACAATTGTACTACTTGACTGTTAACAATAAGCCTGTAGCGGAACTTATCGATACATATAGAAAATATTACGCGGCAATCCTTTTAATTTTTGGGTCTTATTCTATTTCATTACAATAAATTGGAATGCAAAATTGGGTTGCAACGCATCCCAATCATTTTCCCATTCATTTTTTAAGGTCTACTGTGGGAGTGGGGTTATTTAAGACTCACTATTGTATGTACTGTATGTATATTGACAGTATGTGGCGAATTTAATGGAAACAAGAATGAAATAAATTATGCATATATACACTTTTCCGTCTCTTTTCAACTTTCAAAATATACAACTGTTAAAGGTTCAGGAACAAACAAGACAAAGCATAGTAGTTAAAACGCCAGCATTTATGAATAATTTTACTACATATTTTCTTCACCACCGATACATTGTCCAACGTTTATAAATTTAGAACGAGACGCATCATTAATTCAAATAGATGCAGCGACGCCTGTAATAACATTATCGACGTTAGAATAATTTGACCGTCGCGTCACTATGCACTGCCGTGTTCCAGTGGTCAGTGCATCGTTAAGGTACGGATGTAATAAAGATTTGATTTTATGAACTAAGCAAGGTCAATTTATAAGTAACTAATAGCAGTTTATGATATTTATGACCGAAATTATTTTAAAAGTATAATTAAAGTGTTTCTGCCGGCGTGTGTTGTCTTGAATAGCACCTTTTTTGTTATGGGTGTCGTAGATGTTGAGTAAGGGAATTAGATAATTCAGTAAAAAACGAATAATTATTATCTTCACAAGAAAAGAATATATTTCATCTTTTGCGTACAAATGTAACGATTTTACCAACATTTAAATAATTGTATCTTTGCCAAATTTAAAATGAGATTTATATTACCGTGTTAAATTATAATACAATTACTTTGTCTCGTATGTTAATAGAGATTAGTTTTGGCTAACGAATTCAAACGTGTGTCATATTTATTAATTATGCGAATTTATTCAGACAAATGTGTCTGAATGATTAATCAATTAAGTTGAAATGATCGTTTTTTATGTAACAGAAGTGGCAAACTGCTTGCAATCTACAAATGTTAAATGCTCCACATCTATTCCACAGATATTTGTCTTATTATACAAGCAAAGGCTAATTTTTTTTTTTTTAAAACCGACCTTGTGTAAGAATCTCCAAACCTAGATTGCGGTAGGTGAAATTGATAATTATTAACGTATCGTATCGTATCTTGATTAAACATTTAGTTTTTGTTTTTCAAAATCACACTCTCAAAACATCGAGGCGAAAGTATTCTTAAATATAACGTTTGTCGCTGATCTAATACCTACTATCCAAATGCGTCTTGGATCTCATAAAAAATTGGTTCAATGGTCCAGTTCAATAGACAATAGAATTTTTAAACAAATTTCAAGTATGTAGATAATTGTTGATTCAAATGCATCTAAAAACTTCAAATCAGTATTTTAATAAAAAATACATTAAAATTACTTCTTAAATTTCTTTTCATGGTTAGTCATTTATACGTGAAGCTCATAAAAGAATGTCAAAATAGTAAAAACAATTTTTTGCGGCTTGTTTTCGAGCAAATTTCGTATCCGTCCTAGTCGCGTGGGTGGAGCATTAAGCAATGTCGACATATCTACATAATTATATAAAGTACATGACAAACTGTCAATTATAATTACAAATTATCTGTTAATGTGCTCAACGCCCAGACTGTCAGCTTATCTAATCCTTTAACACGGGTTTGATTCGGTGAGTCACTGATTAAACTTTACGATTCACGCTTGGATAGCATCGCAAGTGAATGATGCGTAGAGGTTATGCATGCTTTAATTTACTTGCAGTTTTTGCTCGTTGAGTGATTGTAAAATGCTCACTTTAAAGAATTTCGATAAATTCATTCGTTATTAATTATGTAATGATCATTTAGTATGTAAAAATGTATCGCTTGTTTAAACACGACTGCGTCAGAAAGAAGGTAATGTTTTTCGAGCGTATGTATGTTTGTTTGTATATATGTTGATTTCTTTAGCACGCGCTACAGCCCCAAAGGTTTGACGGATTGTGACGTATGACATATCAATAGAATCGTTTCAGTTTGTAGAGACAGTAGACGTAGGTTATATAATTTAAAAATAAGCGCCTGTAAATGAGGCAAGAAGAGGGGAAAAGACAACTTTTTATTATCTACATGAGTATCCAATAAAAGCTAATAAATAAAGTCCATGAATTTTTCAGTTCGTATTTTCTTCTTTTTAATTTTGTAGAAAATCAATCGTTTTAAATTAATCGGTTTTTTTTTAACATTTTTAGCAATGTTACTTGTCTCTCATAAAAAAAGAAGAAGAAAGACACTTAGCTGGTCAAGAAAGGTCAAATCTATAGGTACATTTGTAGACTTTCCAAACTTCTAGGAGCACTATATAGAACTAGTATTAAAATTAAAGTTTGTGTAACTAGGTTTTTCTTCAACATTCAAGGTGTGATAATTAATTTCTAATGTGGGTAGGTCACCCACTCAGCGATTTCAAGTTCTCTTATTAGGAGAAATCTAATGCGGTATAGGACTTATTCAACATAGGTGCCTAATAAAAACAAGGGATGCGTGTATGTACCTTAGATTGAAACCTCGTAAATGTATGGTAGACATTAAAATAAAACACTAAGAAAATGTATTAAGATCAGCGTACATAATTATATTAATAATGAACACAGGTAATGTTGCCATCATATTGTAACGTAGATGCATCGGTCACGCGTATGAAATTAATTACAATGGACGGTTCATTAATTTTAATGAGAGCTTGTTCGGATTGTGAATATCCACTACACACAGACTGATACATAACGAGGCATGTAGAAGTCCCGTCCATGAATCAATATCATGGGTATACTTTACATAAGTTGTACTAAAATCAGGATGAGGAAAGGATAGAATATTAGGATAATTTCAAAAAAATGTAATATATAATTTAGTTCCAGAATTTTATTGACGACCCACGTGGTGGAGCGGTCATGGTCCGGTGTGACTGGGGCCCCAGGTTTGATCCCCGGCCAGACAGACATCTGAATGATGAGTTTAGATTTCTGTTCTGGGTCTGGTTCTGGGTTTGTGTATTAATCTTTCCATGGCACCCACGACACAGGAGAAAATCCTACTGTGGGACTATGAGTGTAGAAAGCGTTTATGTTTATGTTTATTCTTGTAAGACGCAAGATAACGCATAAGATAAAGTTTAATTCTTATTCTTAGGAATTCCTTAATCCTAGGAAGCATCAATATAAGTAGTAACGATGACTGGATTGGAAGATCTTTGCATTTATTTTTCAATGAAATGAAGCAGCAAACGAGCATAGCCAATTATTGATATAGATTAAAAATTCTTAGCCTTAAACCGCCTTAGTTTCCCAAGAAACACGTTTAAAACGCAAGCAATCCGTACTCATTTTGAATAACATATTTGTAATATTATCAAACTTAATAAATAGCGTCTGAAAAAGGCTCCATCTATTAATATGAAGAGGGATTTAGAAGTAGAGAACACTAATATATCCCTATATTTCTCACTAAGAATAATTAATTTGCAGTAGAGTACACTTAACATTAAGATGTGACTAAAATTTGCATTGTATTATCAAGTTAAAAGTAACAAAAACAGTAGGTACACATAAAATAAGTAGTTGCTAAAATTTGTATTGCATCAATCATATTTATCTTCAAAGATTACGACGAAAATATTATTAATATCATAAACTTACTTTAAAGACAAAGATTAACGACACCAACTACCAGTCAGTACCTCCAAGAAACAGTTTCTACATCAAAATCAACTTGTCAATCGGGTGCACGTTTGATTCACATGCTCTACTTCTAAAGAAAATGTTGGCAACTCCTCAGGAATTCACATGTCACTGACACCACAACGGTCCATATCAATGGACCGATAAGATTTGACAACCCGGTATTTGTTTTAAATTGCGAAATTTGTTTCATGCTGCGTTCACGTCCAGACGATGAATGTCACGTCGCCATGAACTACTCCACTTTTATATGTAGCTGTAAATTCAAAAGTTTATTTATTTAATAGTCTGAGGAGTATGAAATATGAGCTTTTCCCGCGGCTTGGCCCGCTTGGGTCATATACCACAATAGAATGTATCATATGTGTTAATTCAGACCATAAACTAACTGTATGCCGAATTTAATCGAAAGCAATCAGTAGTTTTTGCGTGAAAGACTAACAAACCATCATACATACAAACTGGTGTTTCATGGAAATTATCAGATTCGATCCTCGGCGGTAAAACTACATATTAAGAGATTTAAGTTCTGGGTCTGGGTGTTCTTATCTGTCTTGTTTGCTTACCAACTTAGTTCATATGGGGTAGCAACGCATCTATGGCTTACTATAATATCCTAATCTTATCTAGCGTTGACTACACACGTCCATGGGCGGCAGTAGCCACCTACCACCGGTTGGACTGCAAGCTGGTTTGCTACTTTCATATTATAAAAAAATATATATTTTGGATGCTTTCAATATTTAGCGTCAACCCATATTGTCCCACTGCTGGGCACGGGTCTTCTTTCAGATTGAGAGAGTTTCAGGCCATAGTCTACCGCGCTGGCCAAGTGCGAATTGGTAGACTTTCAATATTTAGTGTTCTTAAATCTGGAATTAAATTTATTCGTATAACTACTTTTAATTTAATTTGTTTTAAAGCAAATCGAATCGACAATTCTAATTACTTAAAACAAATTGAAAGTTGCAATACCATATGAATTCCTGTTACGGACGTATATGGAACTTAATAGTGCCCCGATAAGTGCCATTACAAGTAATCAATCATGTGTAATTATTGTCATTATCTTGCCTTGTTGGCCGGTGATATTACTCTAAGCACACCACTTAAACAGTAATTTACAATGTCGTTATTACTTAGATAAAATTATCTAATCATGTAAAGGTTTTTATGTAATTATGTGATAACCTTATGGTGCACTGGTAAGGCTTCTAGGTTTGAAGGTATGATAGGTGGATGTGATCACATTTTTTATCAGATTGAAGTAGCAAACGAGCATGCAGTCCACCTGATGGTCAGTGGGAACTGCCGCCCATGGACAACTGTAAGCAACTTCATATAGAACGAGGATTCGATCTGAAGTCGATAACATATGCGTTGCTACTTCCAAGGACTAAGATGGTCGCCTCATATATAAGTGTGCCGGCAACCACACACTTCCACCGAAACGCAAGAACTGCTTCACGCTAGAAATACTCTAGAAGTTCTACCACCTGTAAATATTTTTGACGTATAGCACGTCTGCAACCCTGCCTATGTTTTTATACGTATGCTTAACTTTACATATCTCTACTACACTCATAAATGATTATTAGACTTCTTTATTTAGTTCACATGTTATTAATATTTTTGAGTGTTGGTGGAACGAAGTATATGTCGAGCTGAGAGGTACCACCGCCACACATATTTCTGGCGTGAAGCAGTTTCTACGTTTCGGTGGAGGGGGGTGTTTACCGGCTCATTTTCATATAAGGCG
>DWTU01001844.1:0-12451 GCA_018251515.1 Cecropterus confusis | reverse complement strand
TGTATAACACTATACACACACTAACACCTTTTTTTTGGTATATAAAGTACACACACGTAAAATATGAAATGTGGGTGAGGTGCCCATAAATTAATTTTAGTCGGTAAACAGAAATTGAAGTTTAATATGCAATTGTACTCACGATATGTGGTTATTGAATTCCTTTTTGCCGATATTTCGATCCAGTTGCATGGATCGCGGTCACGAAACTGCGGTGGCGGGAGAAACCGTTGACAAGCACTAGTGGTAGATAATCGACCTACCCTTCGATTAGTTCATTTTTTTTTATAGTTTCCATACAGTGTTCCCAACAATCGCCAGGCAATTATCGTACGAAAGCCGTAAAATTATCGTATTTTGGATCATTTGGATCAAAATTATCGTACAACAATGTACTACGTCGGTACATCCACAATTTGACGACCAAAAAAAGCCTTATCTCAGAATATTTCCCGGTAATAGGTGCGGTGATGCTTCCAGAGTTGAACCACAAAGAGTTTTACCGTAATTAAATTAATTATATAAGCTGTGACCAAATTGCTGTTCCTAGGATGTTCCCAGATTTGAAGTTTTTGTCAAAATACCGCAGAAATATGTGCCTTTGCCATACTTTTACAATATACTTATGTGTTTGTTCAGTAGGTCATCCCTCTGTTTGTAGGGCGGTCATTTGGCACACCCTTCTAGGGAGGGACCTTATCGATATTTTAAAAGCAATGCTATTCAAAAGAACTATTTCTTTGGTGAAAACTTTTTGATGCGCAAAGGCTTTTGGTAGGATAAGGAAGTTATTGTAAAAACAAAGAAATAATACTTATTTTAATATATTTAATAATTGTAGAACTCAGAAGGGTTATGTTTTTCGAGCCCCGCGTTTAAAAAACGTAACTTGACAATTACATAAATGGCCGAAATTTTAGACCTTTACAATTTTAACATTATAGCATTGTTTAGAGAGGACTGATAACAACTGACATTAGTGGCAGCGATGGTGGCTGCGTGCGCGTAGAGCGCGCGCGGTTTCTTAGGTTTTAATTTTTTTGTGCTGAACCCTAATTACATTTTCTAAAATAGAAGTAAGTCAAGTCAAGTAAGGAAGCCTAAGTTATGCCTTTAAAATCTGCTATCCAATAGTGAAAGTCCCGTCAAAATCGGTCCAGTGGTTTCAGACATTACCCAGAACAAACAGACAGAAAGAGAAAAAATTTAGTAATTGGTGTATTGTTATTAGTATCGTATATACTTCCATATGAATTTGATAAAAAGCCGTTATTTTGATATTACAGACAGACACTTCAATTTTATTTATATGTGTAGATGTATAGATTTTTAGAATGGTCTAAAAATCTATATAATTTATAAGTGTAGATGTATAGATTTTTAGAATGGTCTATTTACTAGCTTCCATTGGATACCTATATTGCCTTCATAATAAAAAGCCTCCCCTCCCTTTTTTCCCTACTTGCAGGTGACATTTTAAAAAAATATACCTATAGCCTATGTCATTTTGCAAAATAAGATGATTTCTTAGTTTGCTCGACTCGACTCAGATCGACTAAGATATGTCATATTCACAATCCGTCAAGCCGTTTGAGCTGAAGCGCGTACCAACGCGTGGACCTACATACAAACATATATAGTACATATGCTCGAACCCCCTTTACATTACCCTCTTTCTGTCACAGCCGAGTAAAAGGTGTCAAATTACATAAACCATTCATATAATGCTAAAGAGGGTGATATTAATAGATAACATAAGAAGTTAAATAACAAGTACTCATCATCATAACGCAAAGAAATGTCTCTTTTTTTACCTGACTGCGTCAGGAGGGTAATGTTTTTCGAGCCTATGTATGTATGTATGTTTGTTTGTCCATTTCTTTGGCATGCACTACAGCCCAAACGGCTTCACAGATTGTGACATATGCCCAGTCATTTGAATGATCTCAGTGTGCTGAATGATATAGGTTATATCATTTTAAAAAAGGCGCCTGGAAATGGAGGAAGTAGGTGGGAGGAGGGACGTCCTTTTTTACTATTTTGACAAAAACTCATATGTATACGCGTTAAATTTAATATATATCATTATGAATAAAAACTACGTTTTAAGCAGTCGGGATTTCTGTTTTAATGTTTTTAACGATATTACTAGTTTGTTGTATGTTATGTAACTGAATTCATGCATTTTGAGAACAAATAATCTAAATTTAAGTAAAATGTTATCTAGACGCGGTGATATGCACGGCCGATTTTCTGTGTGTTTAGAGAGATAGGTTAGGCCATCGACAGTATCATCTTGTTTTCTTAATCGTCTGGAAAATATACCATTAGGGCCCTATCACGGGTCAGGTTGCGCGGTTGCGTAAATGTCTTGTGCAACTGGTTGTGGAAAAGGCAATTAAGGGTCGGTGCATATTATCCAGCCAACAAGAACATGCACGTTAAATAGCAACGTATGAACTTTGCTAGCTCCTATGTAACAGTACCTATCTTGAATCTTAACTTATATATCATTTACAATTTTCGTTCTGATCTTTTTTCCGATTTGTTTCCGGCTTTTTTACCGATATTCTTTTTTTGTTTAGTAGCCATTGACGAGACTTAATGTTAGAGGATGTCCATTAATTACGGGAACTAATATTGGCAATTTTGCGACTTCCTCTTTCCCCTTGGTGACATGTCTCGTAATTAATATATGTCCTCGTATTAAAACAAAACCATGGATATATCTAAATTCATAAGTTTTCCTCAAATCAATATTCATCAATATTTATACGACTCATATTTAAGTAAAAGTAACTAAATTGGTAGATAATAATTATTGAATCGAATAAATTTTATGGTTCGTTAGTATAAGCTTTAAATGACGCATGAAATTAAAAACATTTCAAAACGAATCTGGTCCTTGGACATTTTGAAGATCGCTTCCGTGCTTCGAAGAGTTCCGGTCGTTATAATGAGTTGCATATAATATAATATATTTCAACCTCATGGAAACTCAAGTGACTAAAATACTTTTTACATACAGACTACTAACCATATCTTCATCAATTCAGTGTCTACTGGTCTTGGACGCGTGCCGAGCAGTAGTTTAAATATATGTTACTACGGGTTTCATTCCTATCACAAATGTATTCATTCGCTGGAATCCTTTTAATGTCCTGCTATTGGGCGGAATTGACAGAAGTTGTGAAAAGAAACCGTTCCACAAATGGGAGAGAAGCTTAGAACATACATCAACAAAAGTTTCCAATGCGTATTGGTCCAGGTAGGAGGTACGTATTAATAGCCTAGTTATGTTAGACCTTTCGAACTGCCCATGAGGCTTGTAATGAGGATTAACGTCTGCTATTCTATAATAGCCAACGGGACCGTCAGTGTAATGGGCTCTGACGAACATGTAAACACGTATGGAATTTAAGTCACTAACCCATCTAACTTGTGGCCGCACCCAGCACAACTTAGTAGTAACTAGATATCTACACAATCCGGAGGGCAATGCGTTTACGTTTACATTTGAACATACAGCTTTCTCAGTAAATAAGGAAGTAAGTCCTGACCATAGAGTGTCATATATGAAGGATACATATTAACTGTGATGAGGCAAACTAAGTTTCCCGCAAAGTACAGTTTATTAATACACTCCGCCGCAGCAGTGAGGCTAATACGAAAATAATATTCGGTTATTTTAATTTGTCGGTTACTCACGCTGGTGTATAATTATCCTAGGCTTAGTTATTTATTATCAGTCATCATATGAGCAATTTCTTATGAAATAGTCTTGCGCAGTCAGCGCGCATAGCCTGGACACTTGACACTCTATGACTGAGGCCACACAGGTTCTACTGTTTCCCAGACGTTATCAGATAATATTATAATTATAATCTTTAATTAATTAACTTAATTAAAAATGTAGAAATTTTACGAAATAAATAAAAGCATTGGATTCATGAAATACTATATTCAAGGTATATAAAAATTTGAATGAAAATATATAAAATGAAATATGAATATTATATCGTTGCACACCGGATAATACGAGTACAATGCTCGGGTTTTTAGATAGAAAAAGCGCTACAAAAGAAATGATACAATACAAACTGATTTGTTGTGCCGATGTATTAAATTAAATTAATGTATTAAATTAATTGTGAGGTATTGTGTTATAAATACTCATTATAATTGTATCTGTTTCACAGTTATTGTTCAACAAAGATTTTTGTTCGCCGAGAACAATAATTAAATTGTTTGTATTTGTTTGCCAACTACCATAAAGCGAAAAATCTTAAACATCAGCTAAATATAAACCAAAGTACACATTCTTTCAAAAATAATTATCTGCACTCACTTTTGCTACATCCACTTACCAATTTAATTAAACTCAATTATCTTAATCAGCACTACAGCATTCACAATTAATCATTCGAAATATTCTTTTAACACAATAATTTATAAGAATGTGGTCAATCCGAACGAATAATAAAGTGAAGTTTTTGTGTTGGCATGCGTGGGCCGTCTAGACGAGCGCTTACAAGCAGATTCTTTTATCGGGGGCTTGGCAGCAATTATTGTCTATTACCCTGGGTGCCCGCCCCCTACGGGACAGGCTCGAGTCACCGGAGCGCCGACCTCAGCGCCTCGCGTGGGTGGACATGCGGACAAAACACGCGCAACAAAACATCTTGAAGTCTTGAACTGAAATATACGCTCGTATTTTACCCTATTCGGGTGCTTTCAACTGAAACGTACGGCAAATATTTATCTCATTAACGTTTCGAACGACAGGCTGGTTTTATTTCTGTATTTTGTACTGTAACTGTATATATTGAAGATAATGTTTAATGAAGTCGCCAAGTGTTTAATATTTTATTTATTAAATTGAGTGATTCCAGTTATAATACGATTTTAATTATCGCTGAGTATAGACTTAATGTATGATACCTCAAGTTAATGTACCCATATAACATTTAATTGATAAGCTAACGTTTAATTAATTTTTTTTGACCAAAATTAATTTAGGTAAGGAAAAAGCTACTTTTGTTATACATTGTACCTCTGAGTTTTAGGAATTTATTGAATAAAACTATAATGTTTCCTGTTTATAATACTTACTGCAAATTTTAAAAATAAATGAGCAAACGCCGTAACCATTTTATATTAACAAGCTCAAGACAGAACAAGTTGCTAGGCGAAAAACCTAATTTTATGTGTAGTGATAAAGTGAATTACATCATCTTTATTGTACGTACCTAATCGGAGTACGTAAACTAAACTAAGGTTTTATGAGTGTTGCAAAAACAGCGAATGTAATAAAGGTGTCAGAACAAAATAATATTATCTATGCGTGACTCCTTATTTGTTTTGTGACTAAATAGATAAACACATGTTACTCTGAGAGTTTACTAGAACCATTTCCTGTCAAATGCTTAATTACAATTAGTATTTCTTCGGTTTTTACGGCGTATGCATATGCTACTTACTCGTACAGGAATGATAGTCATGTTGTCAAATCGTTTGGCATTATTGTCTTCAACTTAGGCAGTCATAACATTGTATTTAGAGTTTGATTCTTTAAATGGCTTTAAATCTAAGTTGGATCTGGCCATTCATTATTATACATCTTCGTATTAGTGATATCCATAATATGTAATCCATTTGCAGAGCTGGAGATTCATAGTAGAGAAAATGAGGGGTTAATATCAAAAAATTGCAGTTGATTCCATAGGCCTATAAAATGGAAGTTTCCTACGTCTCTACTTCCTGTATATTTACATTTAAAATAAATAGGGGATAGAGAACAAGTAGTTATAGTAAATTTTAGTTTTTATTATGTTTGTCTGTATTAGTGTATTTGAAATGGCATCAAACCAAATTACTACTGCCACTACTTATTTGATTTAAGAAATTTATAAGTTACTATGTACCTACATCCTTTGTAACATTATTTTACGTACCTTGTAGTGACGTACTACAGAAGTTTTATCAACAATATCGAAGTACTTTGAAAATGGATAAAAAAAAATCCGTTACATATATGTCAATTGTCATTTTCAATGCTGGTGAAACATCTAGTACGAAATAAATGGATTTAATCGTATTAAAGCTTCGAAGAATAACATAAAAGCATGATGAAATCCAATCACGTGTCTAGATATAAATTAATGTGATAAAATTAATGCAAACCTACTCTATTTACATTTAAATTCACTAACTGAATACAATTATTCTTAGTAAATTTTACATTGACCTTTGAAGTAAAGCAACTAATAATATAAATGCATAGAACACACGTGGAATTGTTAATATATTCCATAAAAATGCACCAATATGTAAAACGGAGACGTGGTACAGAATTTTAATTTGAGCTTGGAAATATACAAAAATACAAAAATGCGTCAACCACACAGTTCAGTTCGCAGATGTCCATGATGTTACAGTTAATAATTGTAAGCCATAATATAATAGTTGATTAATCACCTCACCAAATTGAGCCTAAGTACATAACATCGCGTAAATAATGTAAGAGCTCTCTAATTATTTTATACCCTGAAATATGCGGAATCCATAGCAGCTATCATGCATAAAACAATAACATGCATTGTAAAAATTTAAATTGTCTACGAATTTCGGTTCAATAGATATACAGAAAATTCAACAATTTTTTCTTAATTTTCGTATTTTTTTTTATAAGAATTTATATGATTTCATGTGCCAATATACTATCTACGGTAATAAGTTAGAGCCGTACGTTAGACGGATAGACAGAAGAGGCTTACTAATAGGGTTCTTTTTTTACGTCTTGCGTACAGAGTCGTAAATTTACGATATTTTGCAATCCACTCCATTTCAGAATCCCACTCTGTATCATTGATCCCTATATTACGAGTACGAACACTGTAATCTACCACATCCTCTCATGACAAGTGATAATTTTACGTCATACGACGCGTCACTGCGTAACCAAGATTTGCACCTTTCTACAACAGAGATAAGATTTGCTTTGCAAATATTTAATTTATTAGATAAGCGATTCAGATCGTTATACTTTACACTTTCCAGTGATAAGTTTTGGTAATTATCGCACACTTACAAGATAAAACAACGAGCGAGTAAAATTAAATTTAACTAAGTATTTGCATAACGTTCAAAAGTCACTCACTAACCTCAATAAACTTACACTTACGTTGATTGAACCTATAAGGCCTAAATCAAATAATATTTTACATAAATAAATAATTTCTATCATGAATATGCGAACCATTAATTAAAGGACGAACATTCTATCTATAGGCCTTTTATAATCAACTGGCCTATGGCCACCTTTTATGACCAGTTAGGTCGGGGGTGACCGACCTTTAACCAAGTCGTAGTCTATAGTACCTTACTGTTCCAGTGTTTGATTCTGCGACCGATATTGCCTACCTAAATGTTGGTAGCGAACAGTTTGGTGTCATTTTTTATAAAAATATTTTTCATTTTTGTATAAACGATAACACCATTTAAAACATTTGTCATCATTAATCACTATCTTCATCTTTCTGTGTTTTTGGATACCATTTACCGGACACGTATTTCGAGGCGATCCAGCCATCGACCCAATTTTTGATGTGATCAAAAGAACGGAAGCGTTTCTCGGCCAAGGCGTGACTGATCCAGCAAAACAAGTGGTCAAAGGGAGCGATGACACTGAGCGAAAAGAAGGATTTGCCATTTGAGTATATACAGTAGATTTTGACGATGAATGTGATATGACGTCTAGTATTGTCGTGCCGTAGAATTGTCTCGCGCTGTATGCGGATTTCTCTTTCACGACCCGGCTCATTTGCATTGATTGATATCGATAGCATTTTCCTGGGAAGGTTTCAACAAATAAGCGTAATAACGACGCCAAGCTCGTGCCACCAAAAATAAAAAAGAAATGTTCGGCTAAGATGACAATTTTGATGCATTTGATGCTTTCATTTGACCCTATCGATGTCAGTATAATTTTTGTTTCTATTGATGAGTTGTTTGTTTTTGTTGTTGATTCGAAATGCGACATGTTCAGCGCCAAGTAATTATGTTAGTAGTAGTACTTTTTCTTAAAAGAAATAATACGGAGCCAATGCCAAAGGCAGAACTAGGTTTATTTTAAGCATTTAATTTTATTTTTATTCTAAATCATGTGCAAAAACAGAAGGAGTGTAAAAGAGAAAAGCAACCTTTAAGTGAAGACATAATGAACTTGTTTTAGAAATCTACTAACAGTTGTAGGTTTACGGTTATGGCTTTTATTACGTTACGTTTATGCTTCATTTGTGTGTGTATTCACGTAAATCTATTTTGGGCTATTTATGGGCTACGTTTAACTTGTTATTTCACTCCAGACTAGATCAAACTGTAACAACATTACATAACATGGTAAATTTTATAGAAAACCTTTTATGTTATTGTAAAATACGTTGCTGAAATAAATAGTTACAGTGATGTAAGTTAAGCCACGTATCTAAATAATTTGTAGGAGATATTAGGATGAGAACTCCAAATATTCCTATTGTGACGTAGAGATCTAATTAAAAATATAAAAGCAGAAAAGAACTCGGGTTATACTGAATTTATACAAAGGACCTCATATAAAATTCAAAAGCAATTATCTCGCATTAATGCCCCATATCGCATATATAAACACGCTGTACATCCAAGAAAACGTACGCTAATGACTTTACGAGTAAAAAGGCTGAACTCGCCTTGAGGTGTTATCTTACCGTCTCGCTCAAGCGTACCTCCGTAGAACTTGATTTTACTTTCGATTACATGTTTATTAAGTGTGTACATAAAACCAACCATCTTTCTGACATTATTAAATCAAACTTTTTGTAATTTAAAGAGATGCTGAGTTATTCTTGAGATGTTATATTAAAAAGGATATGAGGCCAAACCCTACTCCGCCGTCAAAAATCTACAGACACATGCCTAAGATAATCCTTCAAAGGCAATCTCGGGCCGTCACAAGAAACTCGAATCCAATTATCAGCATTTCAAACCTTGTGACAACCACAAAACAACTTACAAGATTAGGTTTACGAGTTCATAAATTTAACATTAAAATTTATCTTCAAGCCGTCAGTGTTAATTGTTTACGCTGGACCAAACACAACCTGCGTGACGTATTATTATTTTTATAAAATAAAATTCAATAGCCGATACACAATACTATACATAGCAAAAATAAGTGTACGTTCAGAGGCAAAAAACTGCTTACTTTAAGATCTACTCACCAGTATGAATGAAGTTACTTATATCTTCCTGGACCCTCTCGTCTAGCTCGCTAGCTAACTCCACTGCCGGCGCATCTATTATTGGTATGAACTTGGCGCTGCACCGTATCATTATCATTTGGAACAGCAATAGTTTGAACATGGAACACCACAGATCCATCTTTCTGAGCACCCGGCATCCGCTAGCACGCAGCTAATAAGTAGTAATGCCGCCCCTCAATCTTCGGTTCGCTACGGGTGTATCATAATACCGATTTTTATCGGGATATAACTACATATAAGATACAAAAGCTTATATATAATGCTCATACGTGTGCTTGTATTTTGAGTTTGATAATGTTATTATTAAGCGCCTTCGGTTCACTTTCATTATAATGGTCCTGAAAAGAAAGAAAAAAAAAACGTTAATTATCAAAAATCACATGATATCACAAAACACAAAAAATAATTAAAATAACATCAATGACTGTTGTCGAATAATAGTTACAAGTAAAGACATAAGTTAAATTTAATAGAAAATGTTTATTTCTATATAAATATATATCTGAATTTTACGTATAAAAAATACATACGTTTAACGTACAAAAAATTTAACGTTTTGGCATGCTACACATCATATATTTTAACACCTGTAGATTTGGCTTATATTTAACTTACACTTACAGTTTCACTTACCGAACTTAATATGAAGTAGTCAGTTTAAATCTGATTGCTTATTATTATCGAATATATTATTTTTAGACTTAAATTTAACTAAATATAAAACGAACAGATAAAAATTAAAAACAGAAAACAATTTAGCTCGCAACGTGAGGAGTTAAGCGCACAACAATACGCTCGCCCGCTGCGTAAAGTTGCTATCACTAAAGTGGTACCATCTGTTACATAATTTTTCGTTAATAGCCAGATAATTTTATCTCTAACTATTCCCACCTACATATCTCTACGTAAACACACGGTCAAAATATACAAAAACGTTGAAATTTGCATTAAATTAAAGATAAAACTGAACTTTCATATAATAGTAGTATGTTTTATGTAGCTATAAATCCTGATAGATATTAAAATTCATTTAAAACAATATGGAACAAACACAACGTAGGAATCGGTTCATGCTAATAAGTATAAATCAAATATTACAACAGACATCAATTTTGTCGATTGTAAAAAAGGCATTTGGAGGCCGTTACTATAGTCTCTACAAAAGGTAAAGATTTCTTTAGTAGACTTGCACCAAAACAGGATTGATTGACAGACATGTCGGTTTTACCATAAATATTCGCCATTATTGAAGTTGAGCGTATAAATTACATAAAAAGGTCAAAACGTTTAACCATTCATAGGCGTAAGTATCGATATATTTTTATCTGCCGGTATCATTAAAGAAAACAATTGTTTGAGTCTGTAGGTAATAAAAATAAATTGTTAACGAAATATGAAATCAAACTGGACCAGTGGAACAAACATGTTACATCTACATGTCTGTTTAAAATTGTTTGTAAGGCGATAAACAGTGGAACCCTTTGGCAGGCTGGGAATGCGTTCTAGGAATAAAAAGTTAAATGTAAAGGTAGAGACCACGTGCGGGCGATAAGACAGGCGCCAAGCATTGTGGCTTCTCCGTAACATCTTTGTTTTTTTCTCCCAGTACCGAGGAGTGTTCGGCGCCATGGTGATTGTTAAATTTAGTGTTTGTTGTGAGACTTTATGATCCCTGTTGTAATCATGCTCAGAGATGTGGCGTACGTGAGGAATTATCCGCTGTCGAAACGGGCATGTTACGTACCTGTTCCCTTTTATTTCTCTTTGTAATGGTTCACTCACTCATTTCATTCTTATTTTAAACGAGGAGAAGTTGCTTTAAACAGCTTTAAAGTAGACACGCTTATATAAATTAATTATTTGCTTACCTAGCAACAAATTACCATTAGTTATTGTTAGCATAATGTACCATTAACAAGTGCTTGTACCACTTGTGTCAATAATTCATTTCTATAGCATGTATGTGTACTTAAACGTATTACACTTTAAATATGAATATTAATAAAATAATTCCTGATCGTCAAATCTATTTTCTTTTGTAAAAAAGCAAGTTTTAATTTTAAAAATAGTGATAAATGCGTTATAAAGGATTTATGTGTCATTATTTAGCTAATAGATATTATTGATTTCGATTCATAGCCTGATGCCTATCAAATTACAAAATAATATCGCCATTTCATATTTCACTCAGTAGGCGTTTAATGTTCAAATTGTTTTATGACTGTACGAGTTTGATCTGAGGGACATATTATTAATTTCATTTACAGGCTATTACCGTAATAGGAGAGTGAAATTAATGCGTAATGAAAACATAATCTTTACTACTCTCTGATTTCCCGGTATCACGTCGCATCACGTTATCAGGGTGGAAGATATAGTTGTGTGTTCAGCGCCTAATCTTAGTGCTGACCCGATTTGCGTCTAGACTAATAATGACGTACGACCTACACTACACTTCCCAGCGTACTCAAACAATAGATAAAGGAGATTTAGTATACTTCGTACTATCAAGTGTTACTATGCGGATTTATTAAGCTTAGCAATAGAAATAATTTAACTTTACTTTATTTTGCAGTTTTTAACGTTTATTTAACAGTTTAGCCGTGATCACGATCCATGTAACTCGAAAAAACTGGTCGACATATCGGTAAAAATAAATTCAAAAAGTTTCGCGGTTCGTGAGTCCGTAACATATTAAAATGTATCAATTCCGCGATAATATTAACCTAAAATCATAAATTTAACTTCATTTTATATTACATACATTACAAATACCAATATCTATACTAATATTATAAAGCAGAAGAGTTTGTTTGGTTGGTTGAACGCGCTGATCTCAGGGACTACTGGTTCGAATTGAAAAATTATTTTTGTTTTGAATAGTCCATTTATTGAGGAAGGCTGGAGGAAGGAATATAGGCTATATAACAACACGCCGTTGGTTTTCTTATTTAGTAGCGGGTGAAACCGCGGGGCACAGCTAGTACCAAGATATGGCCAGCAAAATTCGAATCCACATTTCTCATAATGTAACCTTTTTGTCAGTTTGTTTGCTTGATTATTGAACATCGTCAACCCATTATTGTCCCACTGCTGGGCATGGGTCTTCTCTCAAATTGAGTGTCACAGACCATAGTCCACCGCGCTGGCCT